>OX578134.1:30541905-30829405 GCA_951213105.1 Amaurobius ferox
TGCCACCCAATTTAGACCGGAACCCAGTGGGGAAGGCATCCGGGGTGACCGTACCCTCCTTCCCCTACCACCAACCTCTCGGAAGGACTTTCGGAACCACATGTTTAACGTGATCGTACTCCGCATGAACACGGCGGCAGTTTTGGCAGTGGCTGGAATCGAACTCGTGCCTACCGAGTGCAACTCCAGCGCGCTAACCAATGGGCTACCGCGCCCATGGGAGAAGATATCGTGTTGAAGACCCAGACCGTCCGACTCGTCCAGAGGACTAAGAGCAGCTATTTGGACGGCCGGACGATATCGTGTGTAATAGTTTTGTATTTTGACACCTAACAGTTCGCCAACAGTCATTTATATAAACGATTTATATATAAGAATCTCTTAGTTTGTCTATAACGCTAGGCGATAAATTTAACAAACTTAACAACTAATTTAGAGAAATATCGCCAATTTGGCGATATATCGCCCCAAATTGACAAAAATGTCGTTAACATTTCAAAAATGACGCTACGTTAACGAAAATCACGCCAAATTGATGAATTAATTATTAAAGTACTTAATACTTTAATTATTTATTATGAATGCGATTAATATTGATAATTGTCAATTTATATTTGCGTGAAATATAAGTTAATTGGTGACTTAGAAATAGTTTTACATGCTGTGATCTGAAAAAGTGCTAAATGAACTATTTATTATTAAAATATTATGTCGTAGATCTTATACATCATTTTTTCACCGTGAAAGAAGTAAATTCATTGCATTGTATAGGAAAAGTAATGTGCTGCCCACATCAATTTTTTTCTTCTATGATTGATCAAATAAATATGAATTTCCTAATTAATTTTCAAAAGTAAGTAAAATCTTTCAAAATATATTATGCAGGAGTATATTTAAGAGGTTTTAAGTTTATTATTTTGCTTATTTTGCAATTTAAATAGTTTATTATAATATTAAATTAGTTCCATAGATTGAGTCAATTATTCATTGTTTACACAAATGCCAATTGTTTGGCCCCTAGACAATTAGACAGCGAGCTTTCCAGTATTTCTCAATGATTGATTTAAAAGTTAATAGTACAAGGCACTCAATCTAATTGTGTCCTAGACATATTCTGCCCTAGGTCATATAAAGTACAATCCGGGGAAGCAGCAAGTCCAATTCGATGGATTCTAAAATGACCGAAATAATAATTTTATTCAATAAAATAATATTATTTTTTTAGCAAACCTCTATTTAAAAAATTAACATTCTGATTGACATTTGATACACTGGTGTAAATACATGAAATTATTGTTGAAATCGGTGTAGATACATGGGATTATTTTTGAAATCGATGTAGATACGTTAAATAATGTGCTAAATTCGCACTTTGGGGTGGTTTCAATGCTAAGAATTGCACTCCAGGTGAGACGATTAGCATCCGTAGATCAGATTCTATACCAGGAATTTGAGTGTTTTTCAGTATACAGGGTGTCCCAGAAAGATTGAAACGCGCTTTAATTCTTTATATGTTGGAGATAAGTGGGCAATGTAAATTGCAAAAATGTTGAAAGTAAGGTAGGAAATAAGACTGCGTTAATCAAATAGTCATCCCATTAATTTTCAAAAAGTTACACTTTTTAAATTTTTATACGATATCCTTAGACAAATTTGGTCAAAATTTTTTTATTTTTAATGCAACATTTATTTACCATTTATTTCGCCACAAGATCCCTGCCTTACACTCAACGAATAACACAACAGTAGAAACATTATTATTCCTATTGTGGCAATTCAAATACTTTCAATTTTCACACTATTTTGAATTTTTGGACTCCAAACTTTAAATTGTAAGTGTATGCATGAATTATATTTCAGCATTTGCATAATGATAGATCATGCATGGTGACGTCAGACACTCGAGGATATTTAACTGAGAACTTTCCTACCGTCATTATCTGTTTTTTTTTCTTTTGTTTGATTGTACACACGAATACCGCTGGTTAGCAAATACGTCATGCCAGTGTCTGATATTATGTTTAGCCAGAGGTTCACTGTATTAAATTTTAAGTTCATATATATTTTAAGTGCCTTATGTTTGTATATAAACATTAGGTGCTGTAAACGAAATAAAACTGTGCATTTTATTTCGTGGAATTAAGTTAATTCAGTGGGTGCGCTCGTCCACACCAGAGTGACTTGGGAAATGTGTACTAACTAGAGGAATTCCAGTAGCTCAGTATGAGCGCTGACAAATATACTGTGTCTCTGTTGAAGTAGAGTTTATCAACTAAGCAACTTTCAAAATCTGTTTAAAAAAAAGTTTATTTTAGTAGATTCTTATATTCTTTCTACGATATTGAATTTTCGTCAATTAATTGGCATTTTCATTGATTTAGCGTCATTGTATAATTTGTATTGAACATTGCCCTTCTATTCCTAATTTTTATCAATTTAGGAACATTTTCGTTAATTTGGCGGCATTTAAAACAGTCGCCAATTTGGCGACATTCCGGTACACTTGTCGCCAAAATCTCTCGTCAAGCGTTATGGATGAAGAAATAAGTTATTCTTATATCAGGTAAATTGCTATTGACCTCCAAATGCAAAATTATTACCCAAAGTATATTTTCTCATGAATGGAACGAGCTAGATCCACGGGAATGATGTCACTGAATTTACCACGTGATATTACATATGCAAAGTGAACGTATTTCACAGTAGTTAATATTTTTATTTTATTTTATATGATTTTTCGATACATTTATTTGAGTAATGTGCAATATCTCGAGAACGGTTCATATCAGCGTTCTAAAGTTTGTGGCAATCGTTTTATAATGAAAAATTACATAAGAAATGACTATTTGCGTAACTGTATTAAAGGTTTTGATTTTTTCAAGAATTTCACTCCAAATTTTAGGGAGGTTCTAAACATACGATTGCACTTAAAACAATTGGTTTCCAGTATTCACAAATTGTAATTTATGTACAAAATTTCGTTCAAATTGCTCCTTTTCTTCGTGAGTTATCGTCTTCACAGACTCACACACACACACAGATACTACCTCAAAACGTTTGATTCGTGTTCAGGGATGGTTGAAACTCGCTCTCTCGTTGAAAACTCGAATTCGAATTTTCGATCCCGTCACAATACTCTCTTTATACATCATACTATGTATATAAGGAAAGTAAAAGTAAGAGTCCCTATCAAACCAGTAGACAATATATTTGTATGTGTGTCGATTGCAGCAGAAAATCGAAGCTTCGGACCGACCAGGTGGGTCTGTATAGGGATAGCTGAACTCCCGGACGAATACATCTTCGATTTTGTTTTTAATTCGAATTAGTTTAAATGCTATGAACATTTAAATCCGAAAGTATGTCGAAATTCCGACTACAAATTGAAATTTATTCCAGCAGACGATTTTTGTATGCATTGAAAGCTACGTATGCAGGTGTTTTGAGAACAATGTCTTAGACTTTCAGTTTATATATTAAGTGCTATAAAATGTACGTTTTCCAGTTTCATTTATTTCAAAAACAAATTTAAAATTTTTAGTATATAAAATGATTTCAATAATATAAGTGTGGTTTGAATATGTGACTTTAAATCGGACATACATTTTTAAAAATAGCATGTAAAATTTTATTTATACTTTTAGTTTCAAAATCAATTTATGCTAGCCCTTGAAAGTACTTTTTTTTATCAACTTTGAGCTTTAAATCACAAAAAATGGCGGGACACGAACTGGATTATAAAATACAAAAATCTCACTTCCAACTAAAACATTCTAAAAATGGAATCGAAAACTATAAAATAATAATCTAACTTTTCTAAATAAAAGGAACGTCTTTTTTTTGACGATTTCAGCGCGATTGTTTGAGGCCTGCCAAAGGAGCTTATTTAGAGCATATTACGTATGCTTGCGTTTTGCAATTTGCATGGTTGCGCGCACGGAAAAAAAGGAGCACGGGAATGATTTTGGTTTAAAGCAAGCGATTTAAAAATTCATTGGCATTATCTGCATTATTTATGTAGCGAGCGCTTATTTAGGACAGAAGCAATGTTGCATATTTTTAACACTTTACTACTTTACTACATAGATGAAATTGAATAAAGTTCATTTGGATAAATTTTTTTTTCGATGAAGTTTTAAGTTTTTAAATATAATAAATTATTGTAGTATTGTGATAATTTAAAAATATTACCGCTAAATGTATCGTATTTTCAAGATGTTTAAATATAATCTCATTCATAATCTCTTCCTCATAATCAATTCTTTATGCATGATTGATCTTTCTTGTTTTATAGGGTATTTATAACACTACATCCCACGGTTGAATTGCTTTGATACAAAACATTCCTAGAAGTGAAAAACCCTTCTATTGGCAAACTCTCTTGCCTTTTCTTTATTTGTTTTGCATTTCATTTCAACATTTTCATTACACAAGATAAACACAACAGGATCGCTATCTTACTAGAAAGGCATAGTTTACACAATTGTCGGCCATAGAACATTTCTTTGAAGAATTCTCACATAAGAAGAGAAGGTTAGAAGAATTGTCAAGAAAAATCATCATCTTCAAAAGATTTCTTTGACGTTCCTAGACCTCTCAATTAAGACTGCGTATTGGAAAAAAGTAGCACTGCTTAGAAATCCTTTTGAATATTGCTTTTAGATGACTTTTCCCTTTGTCATTATTTATTTCTTAAAATAACCGGAGAGAGGCAACACTACGCTTTCTCATTTGTTTAGGTTCTTGTGCATCGTACACAAAATCAGAATACAGACAATATTTCTTCAAAGGGTTCCTTTCATAAATTTTCCTTTTAAACATTTGCTTGAATTTTTTTTCTCAATAATTCATTAAATATATATATTTTTTAAATTAAACTTGTTAACAGTTTACTGAATTTAGGAGAATACGGTACCCTAAAATAGGTCAAAATATCGATTTTCTGTTTTATTGACTGAAATTATAACTGTAGCATTTCTAAATATTTAGGTGACATTTCAAAGCTATATCTTAATTTAAGAAATTATTAATGTGCTTCTGCATGATGACAGAATAGAAATAACTCACAAACGTTAATGTTTTTTAAATGCTAAGCTTTTTGCTGTTTTTGTAATTAAGATAGAGATTTTAAATTTTTTGTAGATGTTTTGTATTGTGTATTTGATAGAATTGTGCATGAACTTAACTTTAAGCTTTGTAGTTCATTTTTTTAAATGTCGAATTAAGAACTGTTAAAATTTCCTTGTTTTTTCACTATAGATGATACTAAAAATTTATTTTAAATTTAATATCAGAAGCATCTAAAAATCCATGCACAATTTTGTGTAGTATATTCCAAGTAATGTAAAAGAAAAAATTAAAAAAAATTTTGAAATTTAAATAAAAGTACTAGGAATTTTAAAATGTTAAATTTATCTAAAGACATTTGCATTTTAATGAAACATGTAGTTCTTAAAATTACTTTTTATCATTTTTTCTATAATTTAATCTTAAAATTTAATACAACCACAATTTTCATCATAATACTTAAAATAAAAGAAAATTCTAATAGGATACTGTGTCCACTTGATGTAGATTCATGCTTACGAATGATTTGTGTTAATATATACTATTTTAACACTATGTACTACATCTATTATGGGTTTTTTATTATAGATTAAACTGCTGACATACCCTCAATGGCCAGTCATTTTGAATTATGTTTGCCTTTATACAACCTTGCTCGAACGGACTACAGAGGGAGAATAACATTGTAGGTTTTAACCACTCAATTTAGGCCTGAATCCAATGGGGATGACATCCACAGAAATCATACCCACCTTTCCCTGCCATAAATCTATTGGAAAGATTTTCGGATTCACAAATATAACGAGCCCGTACTCCGCGTAGAAACGAAGCTAGTTTGAGCAGCTTCGAGAATCGAACTCCTACCCTCTGATTGCAATTTCCGTGCCCCGCACATGCTGCTGATAACGTTTCGAGAACCATTTTTACTTTGAAAATAATGCTATATTTTAGATATGTTTTAAATATATTTTAAATGCTGCACAATTCGTTTTCCAATTATACAAATTAGAAGAAAAATCTATCTTGTTATGTTTTATAATCTCCCCATTTTAAATATAAATGAAATAAACCTCAATTAAATTTAATATCGTTTAAAAGGAAACTACATTTTAATCTAGCTAATGAAAATTGTCAGGGCAAATTAATCAAAGGTAGTTAAATTAAAATGGATATATCTAATTAAAATTTATATATGATAATCAACTGTAAAATTGCTACTTATTGTTAGACTACTATTCAAACTTTTAAAGAGCATTTGATTGTCATAATTTAATTGTATTACAAACAAATCGAATTTCATAACTTTTAACGAATACTTTCTTGAATCCTCGAGATCTTCGAAATTTTGATATGGTGACATTTTATACGTTCTTGTATGACAGTCGGATACAAGAAAGCATTACTGAAGAAATTTAAGAATTTAATGTAAATAACCATTCTCTGTTATTTCTTTACAAGTCAAAATATTTAGGTGTGCAGTTAGTTTCATATTGTGAGGCTATTCGTCTGCCGAATAGTCGGTATTTGGTTGATATTAAGGACCAAAAATTTGGTATGTTTGGAAGATTCGGTTCATCAGTAGTTCTAACGAATTTCATAATGACCAATTAACTGATAACTTTCTGTATATACCTTCCAGGATACTAATTCGTGAATACACCTAGAACGTCTGAGGTTATTGACTTGATTCCAATGACAATGACACCTTCAACGTTAACATTTTACTTTAAAATTCTAAAGACTGGTAGAAGAAAATATAAATTGCGTGCGCACACACACACACACTCATCTGTTTTCATAATATATTTGTTCTGCGGAGATAAAATGAAGAAGGACATTCTGAACATGAAAATATAGAAATTTCATTACCATTATGCATTGATATCGCTTTAAATTTTATGGATATTGTACTTTTAGAGACATAATTGCCTTGATATAATTCGGACTCTAAAGTTTAGTTTATCAATGCTACATTATTTTCCTTACGCAAGCAAGTTACACATCTTATTCGGGAAAAAGAGTTGCTCGCGAGTTTTAAAAGGTGGTGTGCACAGAAGCACAGTTCCCTATAGTTGATTGTGAATTAATTACCATACGATAAACAAGTAAATGGATTTGCTTCAACGAATCATATCATCAGACCCCTTTAAATTGCGTTTTATATTTTATATTATTGACATAATGAGTACAACATAAAATAAGAAATGTAAAGAACTTTTTTGAAAATAGGTCTTATTAGGGGGCTACCGCTCCGTACTTGCTCTCATTCACCAACCCCTATCATCCGTCTCGCTTCGCTCAACCCCAGTATGTAGATATCCTAAAGATAAGATGGAGTCTTCCTATGTTTAACAATGCTAGAAATCGGGGGGTAACATTTCAATCTGAACTATCACTTTGACTTTTATGTACATGACTTCCTTTAGTACGCTAATGGGATTTGAAAGTCGATCACCCGTTCGAATTATAAGTGCCGATACCCTTTCTTAATTACTTCGCGGAAGTAGTGACATCCGAAAAATCCCCTAGTGTTTAGACCAAACCCACCTAAGAAAGATCGTTGGACTGTTATGAAGAAAATGTACGGTATCTATTATATGAGATATCTACGTTTCATTAGCGCAGGGATGTACCCCATGATTGCAGTCGTCGACCATTGCTTCAACACGTTTTGATGGGAGAATGCGTCCTCCAGCAATGACAGGACATGCTCAGCAAGCAAGGGTGGATCCAGCGAGGGGCGGAGGGGACGATCGCCCCCCGTCGGGATTATAAATAGGAAAAAAATAAAGACGATGAAAAATAATTTTTGTGTTGTTCGCGACAGAAATTCGCGACAAGCGTTTTGCATCATCACTCATTAAAAGCACTGTAAGAGTTTTGCAAAAGAAGCGAGTGGAGTGTGGCACTGTCTTTCATCCTCTTTTCAATAGAGCAACTGAAATGATGAGTGACTTGGACATCGTCTCCAAAAAGCCTAGACTTATCTGAAGAATAACACATCGAGACAAGCTTACCGTAGAAAGTGTCAAAGGCTATTATCGAGTAGTCATCTACAACAAGGCTTTGGATGAAGTTAATCAAGATTTGAATTCAAGGTTTGACGAATCCATACTGAACATCTTTGATATTAATATTCTCATTCCAAAAAATGCAGATGAAAAAGCCGAGGACAAAGCAAGAAAGCAAAGTGCTCTGCAAAATATATCACACAAATTTGGTTTAATTCTGGATGATCGTGGAAGTAAAAGTATGTTCGAAAGTGCACTTCAAGGAGAATTTGAAGTTTGGTATGAATTTTGGAAGAATGCTTCTGAAAAAAAACTCACAGAAGTCTTAGAATTTTTGGAGAAATGTGATCCAGATTTTTTTCTACGAATCCACAAGCTTCTCGCCCTTCCAGCTAGGTTCCCAGTAAGTGTTGCTTCGGCAGAACGTAGTGTTACATGGCAATATGTAACATTTTAAGTTGTAGAGGGATTGCAACCTCTAAAAATGGTCCCTGTACTTCTTTTACAACAAATATAGGTTTCCCCAGAGGAACACCTGCAAGGAAGCGAGAGCAACTCTTTTCCAACTTCATAGACAGGGACTTCTCAATTTCATAGGGGCTCACAGCGGGACGTCTTGGGGAGAGCTGACCTCTTGACTGTTTCTGGCCGCACGTGCGCTCGGGTACGTGGGAATTTGGGCCCTGATGCCACACTTTAATTCTGGGGTGCTAACCAACCCTATGTGATGACAGCACCCAATAGCTGGATGTAACCCATTAATATCCAATGAAAATACCAGGGACTACAGTGGAGGAGCCAATGACAACCTGGGGCGTAATTGTGTAGGAGGTGACATTTTTCGGATGTTCGAGAGAGAGTCAGATTTTGAGAAAAGAAGCGTCAATTGATTTTATGATTTTGGAGGGAAGAGTCTCCTAAAAACGACTGCAGAGATGATGGGCATCCGATGATTCCTCGTCCGAGGACTCCGCGCCTGATGACTGTCCAACGAAGTATCGAAGGTACGCAATGCATGTCCTTTACATACAGTTTGGTGACACTATATTATTGCTCTCTCTCGACATCGTATTAGTTTTCACACTTGAGTAAATTAATCAGTATGCAAATTGTTTTAATTGTATTTTTAATAGATGCATGAATGTATTACTAGTATGATTTTAACTCTAATCTTAATGAAGGAATTTAATTATATTTTCCAAATATGGATAATTATGAGAAGCGTGCGTATGGCACGGAACAACTCTTGTTGTAATGAGAATAGACTTAAACGTAAATACGAGCAGGTAATGGGGAATAATTATGAGCAAGTTAGAGTGTTAATTAAATATGTTCTTATTACTTTTAATCTCTTTTGTAAATAAACGTGCTATTGTTTTAAGTTTTGTTCGCTGTCCTCATGTTCCAAGTAACATTCTCTTGATTGATTATATGTATTTTTATTCGACACGGCCAATGTCGGAGACTTTAATGGGGGATGATAATAATAATAATAATTTTTGCGTTCTGACCGGACGTGTGGAAAAATCCACGTATCACGTAGTTTTTTTTTCATTGAAGCGCCTTAAAACTTGGCTTCAAACGCGGATGACAGAAGAGAGATTTTCAGGACTAGCATTAATACGCATCCGTAGAGACATTCATATTGATGTAAATAAAGTGATTGACAAATTTTCAAAGACACCAAGGCGGCTTGACTTTTCACTATAATTTTTTTTTAGAAAGTTGCTTGTTATAAAAAAAGTAAAATAATTACAACGTTTTCGTAATTTAAATTTAAAATGGTTCTATTAAATACTTTGTAAATTACCATTTTGGTTGTTGTATAAATGTATATGTATTATATCCTTTATTAGCTTATCCTTTCTGTCATACTTAACTATAATTTACCCTAAACCATATTTCCATAAAGTTTAATGATAAGTTCAACTTTAATTATTAAGTATATTAATATGACTTAAGAACAACAAAATTTATCTAAACTATTTAACAGCCCAAAATTAAAATTTTTCCAGGGGCGGGTCCTCGGAACCGCCCTCCCCCGTAATAAAACTCTGGATCCGCCCATGTCAGCAAGGTAAGCTCTTTATACTTTGTCTGATGAGTTACGTAAGAAAAAAAAATGAAAAGGGTTACGAAGTTTTAGAACGTGTTTATCCGTCAAAATCTCGAAAATAAAATATTCGAAAAAAATATTTTCTCTATACAATAGTATGGGAAAATAATAAAATTGCATACGAAATGATTCAAAAGCTAATGTAAGTAGTAAGCATGTCTATTTTCGTTATTTATCTCTATTTTTCTTAAGTATCCCTAAAAGTTACTTCTTTCTCCATGTGAAGTCTCTAAAATCTTTTTTGGCGGAAGCGAGTGAAATTCCTGCCCTCATTTAAGCCTCGAAGGGTAGCTATTTTCTACCTCTTGTATACTTATCTGCACCTTCAGCGCAAGTAAAAATTACGGTTTGTAGAGCGTATTTCTGGCTTGTGAGAAACAGATGAATTTACTCGTGAGCATGCTCTTTATACGTACAGTTTAGTTAGAAAAATTTTCGCAAATAAAATTATATCAAACAGACGAGGTTTATTTTATTTTAATACTTGAAGCTTTTAAATATTTTAAGCCAATCCGGTGGTCGAGCGGTCAGTGGCATGCGTTTCCGGCTGATCGCTGGGTTGCGGGTTCGAATCCCGCCAGCGGGCATGGATGTTGTCATGTCGATGCCAAGTGAGACTTCCGCCCTTCGGGGAGCCTCTATAAAAGCACAGACTAATATAAACAAACTTCTCACTCGACCGCAGCGCCCTCAACCGCCAACCAAAATATCAAGGTTGGCACGCTATGACGGTTTTCGCCAAGACGTTCTGCTAATATAATCCTATTTGGCACGGAACAAAACACTTGGAACTTGGAAGAATGTTGTTCTATCATCGCATGTTTACACGTGATAAACATAATTTCGCCGCTATTTCGGATTCTATAATCAATTATTTTATTTTTTATGGATTACTACAAGAAAAGGAATTACGTTTACAAGGTATGTAATTTATTTTTATTTAAATAAAACATTTATTTGTTATCCATCCCATATTTCATCCTATGCACGTGTTCATAAGAAATTGGTGCAGTATTATCACTGCCGACTAGATTAAATTCTAAGAAGCAGTGGCATTATTAGTTAAAAAACCTTTTCCTCATTTATATAAAATGTTAAAAATTGATATTTGGCTAGCTCTTTCTAGAGAAAGTTGAATGTGATATTGAATGTGTATATATTTTACATGTTTTTTACTAACTGACGTAATGTGGAAAATAATCCCCCCCCCCTTTCTAATTAACGATTAAGTTCGACACCTTTGATAATGCATTTATGTAAATTTGTTATTTAGTAGAAAAATATTAGTGTATTTAAAATATATATATATATATATATATATATATATATATATATATAAATATAAATTATTAAATCCAAAGTTAGAATGTATGTAGTAACTCATAATACACTATTCCAAAATTTTCTACAAATACAAAGAAATAAAAGAAATTAAGACAAAAAGAGGAAATAATAAAGCATAATGCAAGTCATAAGGACAAAGACAATCAACAAATTTCAAAAATGAGGAATGCAAATAAGAAAACAAAAAAATCAAGCAAAAAAGCTTGCACATGGAGGAGATTTAGGCTTACGAGATTAGGCTTACGTATAGTTCATTTCGAAAAAATTCTCGTCGGGTCCTTATATTTATATAATAACAGCATCCCAGAATAAATTTAGAAGTAAGCAATTTAACAATCAACAAGCTAGTATACTTTTTAGGCTCAAAATATTATGTAATATTTTAGTCTTTGGGATATGTTAGCTTGTAATTTTTGGTGTATAATGATTTACAGTGATGCAATGCGTCAATTTTTTTATTTAGTATATGATTGCATGAATTAAATATATATCTATGTTTATATATATTTAAATTTACACACATTACAGATAAAAGTATTTTTAAATGCTGATCATGTTTATAGTTTAAAAAATTATAAAAGTACAGTTCCGTAATTTTTTTTTTGGCCGCATTAACATAAAATCGCCCATTGAGCGATAATTGCCAAATCTAGCAGTCGATCTTTTTATACGTCATAGCTGTGATGGTTGGCTCCTCGAACGCTAGTGTCTATGCGAAATCCTATGTTAACGATGTTGTCATAGGTTCCTATGGGAGTGAACCTTCTGAATATATTATTCTGTGTATAAAAGTGAAGCTGCAAATTTCCTCTCCTTCGCCACGGGACTGGGGGGTTTTGCGGACATGGTGCGTAGGCGCTCCTTCACCACTGGGGAATTAGTAACGAACGAAATATTTAAAAATCATTATAATTCGTACTAATTAACTACATCCGCATTTAAAAGGGAATTCTTTAAAATTTTATAACCACTTATTATTTATTTTTTAATCTCTTTAAAAATAGCTATGCCTCGGTATCCATCAGCTACAAATAAATTCAAAATATAAGATTAATTATATACATGTCGGAAAATGTACCCCAGAACCAGTATAAACTATTGTAATGACACTTTGAATAATGGACATTTTATGTTGCGCAGGAAAAGGTGAAACAAAAACCAAGGATTCTTATTTTATAGAGAGGACATTTATTTTGAAGCGAATTCTTTTCCCGAGGAAAAATACAGGACTTAAGTCTCCGAATTCTCAAGTCACAGGTGGATTTGTTGAGCATCTGTTATACGTAAACAAGCTTATATTTTTTAAAACAAGTTACGGACTTTATTCGACTGAAAACATTGAAAACATTCAGAATTATATTTAAATACAGAAGATGTTTACGCATTTCTAGAATGATTCTTTTAAAAAATAACGAAAAGTAGAATAATTCAAAACAACATTATTTAGTAACATATTATTACACGAAAACTAAATTATCGTCTGCAGTAGTTAGATAGCATCTACTTTAAAAATGGCGTGCAAAAATGATAAAAATTGTATCAAAGATTATGTTTTTACTCTTTCAATAAATAAAATATTATTAAATTCTATAAATAATAAACACTGTGAAAATCAAGGTATTTGCATTTCTAAATTAAAAAAAATCTGATGTGGGCAACATATGACTTTCCTTATATAATGCGATGAATTTACTACTTTTACAGTAAAAAAAAATCAGTTATTCTTATAATATGTAGATACTTATATTCTTTCCAAGATATTGAATTTTCGACAATTAGTCGTCATTTTTATTAATTTAGTGTCATTTTTATCCATTTGGCGAGATTTTCGTTAATTTGGCAACAAAAAAGTCGCCAAGAAAAAAAAGTCGCCAACTTGGCGACATTTCGCCAAATTCGTCGTCAAAATCTCGGCAAGCGTTATGAACGAAGAAATAAGTTATTCTTATAGCAGATCAATAACTATTGGCGTTCAAATAAAAAATTATTACTCAAAGTATCTTTTCTCATGAATGGAACGAGCTAGATCCACGAGAATGATGTCACTAAATGTATCGCATGATATTACATATAAAAAGTGAACATGTTTCTCAACAGTTAATTTTTGTTTGAATTTATGGGATTTTTTGATAAATTTATTTTAAAAATGTACAAATATCTCGAGAACGGTTCATGCTAGCGTTCTAAAGTTTATGCTAATAATTTTCTAAGGAAAAATTACATAAGAAATGTCTATTTGCGTAACTTTGTTAAAGGTTTTGATTTTTTCATGCTTTTTCAAAATTTCACTCGAAAATGTAGGGGGGTTTTGAACATTCGATTACGTTTAAAAACAATAGGCTTCCAGTATTCACGGATTGTGATTTTTGCACCAAATTTCATTCGAATCGCTCCATTTGTTCGTGAGGTATCGTCTCCAAAGTCTCACTGACACATACACACACACACACACAGACATCACCTCAAAAATATTTGATTCGTGATGAGCGATGCTTGAAACGTGCTCCCCTGTCGAAAACTCGAATTCGAATTTTCTACCCCGTCACAATACTTTCCTTATACATTGTGTATATAAGGAAAGTAATAAGCAATGATGTATCTATATATATAAAGAAGAAAAGTATGTGGATATGTATGATCCAACATCACGGAAGAACGGCTGAACCGAATTTGATGAAATTTGGTGGGTAGTCTTAAATTAGCCCCTCTTAAAATTTTGTCCATGTTTTGAGTTTATAACGTCAGGGGTTGTTGCGATACTAATGAAAAACAAAACTTTTGTTTGTCTCATCCTCATGGGAGAACAGCTGCACCGAATTTAACGGAATTTTGTGTTTAGCTTTGAAATAGCCCCCATAAATTTAGTCCAAGTTTCGAGTTTCGAAGACCAGGGGTTGTCGAGATATTAATAGAAAACGAAACTTTTTACTTGGAGTTCTACTCACTAACTCCATGATTCCCAACGAAAAATATTTGACATCTTTGGTTTAAAACGTAAAAGTCAATTAAATCTCCGAGTTTTGAGGGAGTTTATTGAACGTATTAGTCACTTTTGAAAATCGCAGGTTTGAAATCCGAATTTAAATGGAAACTCTATCATCATGGTTTATTTTTCACAGGCTTACTCAACAACGAAAAGTATTAAGAAATCAAAATGGTTATTTAATTATCAGCATTTTATGAGGAAGATTCTTTCTTATATCATGACAAGTCATTTGACTCTCCGGTGGACACTGATGATGCCTTTAATTACCCGCTGGAATTTCTGAACTACCTTGAGCCATCTGGAATATCCTCTCATATCTTGAAGTTAAAGAAATGATCACCAATAATGCTTCTGCGGAATCTGGACCTTCCAAATTTATGCAATGGAACACGGGTCTTTGTCAAAAATATTTTACCAAATGCCATCAAAGCCACGGTATTAACGGGAAAGGCAAAAGGAGAGGACGTATCCATATCTCGCATACCGTCGATACCAACTGACTTGCCATTCAGCTTCAAACGAGTCCAGTTCCCAGTTTGACTGGGCATTTGCCATGGCCATCAGCAAAGCTCAAGGACAAACCCTTAAGTTTGCAGGCGTGAATTTAGAAAGTCCTTGCTTTTTTTCTGACAAATTGTATGTGGCATACTCAAGAGTAGAAACTTCACAAAATTTGTAGGTTTTAGCTCCGGGAGGAAAATCAAAAAATGTGGTTTACAAGCAAACATTGTGGTAAAACCTAACAAATTAGGATAATGTCATTTAATTTGTTAACATTTGCATTGTTGCCTAACGTTTAAGAGTAATTTTAGTTTTCCTTTCAAACTGTACATATCAACTGTACATCAATTGTGGACATTTAATAATCACATTCCGAGATTCTGTTCACCAGGGCCACCCACCCGGATGACTTAGCTGCGAAGGGCCTGCCGTAGGCACGCCGGAAGCAGCTATGACTTATATAATGCAATGATTTTTTTTCTTACATAATGCAATGAATTTACTTTTTTCACAGTGAAAAACAATGTATAAGATTTACGGCCCTATATACTCCGGTGTAATTTTTTTATCAAAGTTTTGCATCGTAAATCCTGAGTAACGGCTGGTAATTGCTGCTAGTTAATAATAAAAGACAAAATCGTCCTGCATTGCTTTTAACAGAAAAACGAACATCAAAAAATACGCAAAGAAAGTAAGTACTTCTACTATTATAAAAAATAATTTTTGAATTCTTTATGAAAAGTATTTAATCGGAGTTAGAAGGAAATATATTGCGAATATTAATAAAGCACGGATCAACTTAATTGATTGCAACAGAAAAAGATCGATTTATTATTGTAAAAGAGCAGCAGAACAAGACTTATAAACCTGATTCCATGAATCCAAAGAAAGTTTTCCTTCATAGATTCATGATTATTGCTGGTTTCTCCTACAGCGGGAAATAAATATTAATAAAAGTTGATAAAAGTATTAAAATAAATTCTACTATTACCAAAATAACGGTTTAACTCCTATATTTAAAAAATAAATCAATAAAGAAACCTTCAACCACAGAGTCTTCAAAGAGTAGAGGAACTTCGTCAAAATAACTTACCAGTCATACATCCAAATCTACCATTTAATTTCTTTAAAAAAATGATATCAAAACTATGCCTTTTGCTAGTATTTTTTTAAAGTCCCTTTGATGTATTTTCAATGTACCAATGCGCCTTTGAATCGTTAAAAAACGTTTTCTAAATATAGACCTTAAACAATGTGTGGACTATGGAAAGCAGTGACTGAGAAGTGGAGTAAAATATCACTACTAACATTAAGAAATACTTCTTAGAAATTTACATATAGGTTGATAGTCCAGAAAATGAGCTATTTAATAAATAAATTTTTGTATTTAAGACATAAATTATATTACGGGAAAATATATCTAAAAATGTGTAATTATCATTTGAATAATATGGTACAGAATCGAGGGTTCAAATATAAATTTCAGTCAAATTAAATTACAATAAATCCTCGATTGTACAACCCTACGACAGCGTTATGGTAGTTTATTTATATGTAATTGGATGCGCTGAATTCGAAGATCTATCTTTATATGCACTAAACTATATCATCAGATGTATTGCTACATTTGCATATGGTAGATTAAAAAACGCGTAGTTTTATAAGTACACTTGTTCCTTTAGTTTGTAAACAGTCTTACTGCCCAAACGTGGGACCAAACCCTGGATCTTTGAACTGGCCGGCCGGCGCTCTACCGTTTAGATACTGAAATGAAATTATAAGCTCTTATTGTTGAAATGGACTCTGTATTCAAACCTATCTAATGTCACATTAGCCTGCAACTGACAATGTAACTGACCACCTCCTTAAGTTTTTACCTCCGGTTAGTCTCTTAATATTTCTACTTTTACCGAGGTTAGTATCTTGCGTGGTCGTTGTTCTTCCGCTTTGACATTGACTCTCAATATCCCAGAGTCCACCAAATTCGTGGTAGACGTACTAGGGTCACTTCCAGACCTCCAACATTTTTGCGCTAAACTACAGAGTTGGGTTGCTCTTGCGCCATTATGCATAACCTTGCTGCTTCAACCAGGAATCGAACCCTGTGGTAAGGTGAAATTTACATAAATACAACACTACTACCTACTCATAGTTCCCCCCAGTTGACTCTAAAAATAGTATAGTGGGATCTAAAAAACTCAAAGTATACATTGTGTATACACTAGAAGAACCAGTTGATTTGTGGCCACTAACACATTTATTTAAACATATAAATTATTAAAACATTAACACAATAATAATAAAGCATATACTACACTTAAAATTACCAAGCTTGACCTCGGGGGTGTTACGGGATAATTATGATAATTGATCGTTCAATTCATTAATTAAATTCAAATTGGGGCAGTAAAGGAGATTTCCCCAAAAGTTTTAAATTACACTGATACTTAACTTTCGATTAACATATAATTATATATTACATCACAATAGGAACTTAAGAAAGCAATAATACCGCCGTCATAGGTCGAAACTGGCTGTACTCTCAACAAATACATATATCTGTCATTCACAGTTCATAGTAAAGAGGGCTTGGATATGCGAGGCATATACAGTTCACACGTGCCTATTGTCATAGACGATGTTGCGAAAATTTGGAGGAGGCTGGGGAGATAACTGTGCTATTTTGCACCTTCTAACTACCGGTTGATGTCAGATCCCGCCAAAGGTGCCTGCATGCGTCCAAATCGTGGCTACTCTTTGGCGATTCACAATGTCGCTAAGGGCCTGGTTGTCTGCTGCATAAGAGCCCGGGAGGTAACTAGAGAACGAAAGTCCTTCGCGGCCGCCCGATTATGGTTCTGACAACTATCTGAATCAATCCCAGTTCGTTCTGCGGAATGCTGCGCTAGTGTGCTATCCACCTATTCCGGTAGACGAGGTCTACGATAGTAGATGATGCTTCAACATCTATTTGCCTCGGATTTCGGCTCCTGCGATTGGCTCTGATAACTACCGTTACAGAAATAGCTGGGGTGTAGATTTCTCGATTACCATAGACTACAAGAGTTGTGAGAGGCTCGATCCTCAGTTCGGGCGCGTTATGCAAAAATAAGACCCTCTCTCTCTCTCTCTCAAAGAAAAATTGGAATTTGACTTGGCTTTTTTGAAATTGAGTCTCCCCACATTTTGAAGAGGGTGGAGCAAAATTGGGGTGGAAGTCACCTCATCCCCTTATTCGTTATTTCACTGATACGTGAGGAAAGGGTGGTTCTAATTCCGACCATATTATTAGATTGCGTAGTGACGCTCATTTCATATGAGTCCCAATAGAAATTGATGACCGGAGGGATTCCCACAGTCGGAAGATCCCGACGTGGACCCGGTGTGAGCTAACATTTGACAGGAGCTATAAATTTCGAGAGATTTGTAATTTTCAATTTGACATTTACTACGGCATCTCTTTTTACGAAATTTGCAACTTCTGCGTCGCTTCCATTCAAAACATGGCGCCGAACTGTCCCATCTCGTCTGTGAGGAGGCATCGTGTAGCAGTAACTTACAGTTCCCATATCCAACATTGAGTACTCCCCCCTTTCATTCCTGGAGCTAACACGGAACATGAACAGTATCTGCATTATATACAAATATATTTTAGGCTTCACAACAAACCCTGGATCATTGAACTAGCCAGCTACTGATCTACCGTTGAGCTATTGGGATGACATTGCAAGCTCTTATTGTCGAAGTGTACTCTGCAAGTTATGTATGCAGAAAATGTAATTCCGCTTATTACCAGTTATTACATTCTCCGCAGAGCTCAAATTTCACTTATTTGCAGGCTCCGCAGAGTTACTTATCAAATTTTGCTGTGTGAGCAAGAGCAGTTTGAAGATCTTGATAAAGAAATATTAGACGTGTCTGCTTAAAATCGACAGTTCATCTCTTATATCAATAAAACACTTTGGGACGAAGTGAAACTTGGACAATTTTCAGAGTTTAACAATTGTCTCAAAGGAGATTATACAAGGCAAGATCAAAATACTGCATTGTATTTTAAATGTATTCTTCAGTGTGCTTTTATCATTTCAAAGCAGGCTAGTCTAATATTACTATATCAATTTCAATAAGCCACTTTTGTACACACTGTGAATGTTGACAATGATCTCTGCTGATCTGCAAAAGGCAACAATCCATTCCGGAAATGTGGCATATTGTGAAAAACGTGTTGTTATTTAGCACATACCAGAATGTTCAAAACTCTTCACTGCAATCACATGCCTTAACAGATCTAGTCCCGTGCATATTAAATAAAGCATTCGGAATCTATACTATGGGAGTCCCGTGGTATGTTTTAATACTTTTAAGAATAGTGTATATAATGCAAAGAAAATGAAAGTTGTTACTGTGAGGTTAGAATATGTCCTCACATGAGGCATTTTTATTGCAATATTTATGGTGCATAGAACGGCTAACAAAACTCGAGTCTGGCTGGCGCCGCTGTTTACAACAACGTGAACTTTTAGGTCAAATACAATAAATTTGGGTGTCCCAGGCCAAGGGGGCTGAGAGGGGCCTTGATAAATGTCAAGTGATGCCATTGGATTCAGAAAAACCAATGAGCACCAAGGAGAAGAAGGGCGGAGCTACCTCGTACCCCCCGCCGAAGGAACGACAAGTCACTCGGATACAAAATGTGGCAGAAGTAACTTGGATACGAAATGTTGCAGAAGTAAGTCTGACACGAAATGTGTTGTTGAAAGAAGTTTCATTCGAGGTGTTGTTGCAGCAGGTTTTGCAGTTGACTATAAGTACGAGATGCAAGCCACACAAAGAGTTGTGGCAGTACGGTCAGCAATAAGACGGATACAAGCCTCAGCGTGATGAGCCGCAGATTAAACTGTAAGGTATGTGCTCATTTCCCCAGGTCATAGAAATTATCGAAATCTAATATTGCTGGTAGTATCTCCCCTAGCTAAAATATTAAATGAAAATTTATAATAATTGAAAGTTGATATTGTTGAAAATTAGTGCTTTTGATAAATTGATGTTGTTAATAAATGATATTGTTTAAGTTTTAAATAGTCTAATCTTTTAATATTAATTAATAATTCTTTTCAGGACTTACACAAAAGGTAAAAATAATTGGAGGGTTATTGCGGCACAACAACGAATCGTATATGCAAGTTCATATTAATTTCAGTCATTTTCTGCAGATCGTGATATTTTTTATCATGGTGTTTCATCATGATGTTTTATCATTGTGTATTTCCTTTGTTGTTCTTGTTCTTTATGAACGATCACAAAATATGGAAGCATCTTGTGACATTTATGTATACACAGATGGCACGAAATCTAACGCTATTGCATAACGTAGCCCTTCGATTTATTTTTACAACTCTTTCCGCTACGTTTATATATTTAACACCTGATGCTGTCCTGGTATTTTATTCAAGACCGTGTAGACTCATGTTAATATTATTGAAGTTTCTTTTGCAAACAGATCATATATAATCTCCGAAGGATATAGTATTTCTGGAATAAATATTGTTGCTTTCTTTTCGGTCAGAAATCATACGACGATTTTACTTGCTAGAAAATGTTATCACATCAGTGATGTTTAAAACGCAGAATAAACGAAAACACAGAATAAATACATAAATTTCGCTATAGACTCAAATAATTATTTTTTATCTAAAAATATGAATATAAATTTGAGTTTTATGATACCAAGTTACATCTGAAATCAATTTTTTTTAACTTTATCGAATTTTAACTGTTTAAATAATTTCTATTTTCATTTGACGATCTAAAGCGTTTTAAATTTTAATTGTTTTAAAGTCTTTATTAGTATTAGTTTGATATTTTAAATGACGATACCAGCTGCAATTTCAAACTTTTAATGAGTTAGCAATCTTGATATTTGTAATTTAAGAACCGGCAATATATTCCCACCAAAATATATCCCATTCTGATAATTGAAGAGTTTTCATATTCCAAGAATTTTCGTTGGCAACTATTTTTTCATGATTTTCTCAATTTTAATGTTATAACAGAACTTCATAGGTCTCATACTTTTACATTTTACTCACACACATGTGTTTCCTATTTGATGCCGTCCTCTTAGCCATTTTATGGCTAGATTTAACCATTTTTTAGAATGTTTAGCACCCCATAACAGCTAAATGTAGAAATAAAATGTAAGTTTACAATCTGTTAACCTATTAAGTAAAAGGAAGAATATGTCTGTTTGTTTGCCCGTCTGTTTATCCGCAATCTCCGGCGATACATACTTAACTTACAAATCTGATTTCTTCCATATAGTAGCATATATACCTAAACTAATGCTCCTAGACGGCTTTTTCCCAAATTTTTAATTATACTTTTCAGTTAATCTCCCACTACCGATATGATATAGAAGCTACTGCCGCGATCTAGAGGTTTCGAATATTTTATTTATTGTCTGTTTTGCTTTGCGGATAGTGTGCATGAGAATTAAAGGATATTTTATAGGATTTGAAGAAAATTGAGTGGTGTTATTTGTAAATGTATTATTTAAGTAGCAGGCGGTTATTTAGGACCTGAGCAGCATTGGGTAATTCGTTCTAGTTGCTTAAGTGATCATGTATGAAATCCAATCATTTTTTTTTCTATTATTCAATCCATTGTAGGTGATCCAATTGTTGGTAACTGTTCTCTGATCCAATTGTTACCTATTTGCCATTTTCAATTTGTGTACTACTCCATCCCAAGTGCTTAAGAATATATCAAACTAAAAAATGCATTCGTATTGCCCGAGTCTTCAATAAGAAGCCGATAGATAAATCATATAGACACGAATAATGCCACTCAATTTCCAAATCGCCTTGAATCAAAACCATTTCTATATTCGTTTCAAAGCATAAGTAGTCACACGCAACTACTTGCCATGCATATACAATAAACATGCAATTCTCTCCACAGCAAAGCCCAGAAAACCGGAGAGAAAAAATGCTTTTAGCTGATAATTTACATAACATTAGAAATAAAATTAATTAAAAAATAAACATTTTCCTAGAAAGCGGAGATATATATACATATTTTTAACAAAATACATAATTGTGATAATCTTCCATCCCTGGGTGCGGCAAAAAAAAGAAAATAAAAAATCTGATATGGGTAACTCATGACTTTCCTTATATAATGCAATGAATTTACTACTTTTACAGTAAAAAAATAAGTTTTTCTTATAGTAGATACTTATATTCTTTCCAAGTTATTGAGTTTTCGACGATTAGTCGTCATTTTCATTGATTTAGCGTCATTTTTATCCATTTGGCGAGATTTTCGTTAATTCGACAACACTTAAAAAGTCGCCATGTTGGCGACATTCCGCCAAATTTGTCGTCAAAATCTCGCCTAGCATTATGGACAGAGAAATAAATTACTGTTATAGCAGATAAATGACTATTGGCGTTCAAATACAAAAGTATTACTCAAAGTACCTTTTCTCATGAATGGAACGAGCTAGATCCACGCAAATGATGTCACCAAATTTATCGCATGGTCTTACATATGAAAAGTGAACATGTTTCTCAACAGTTAATATATTTTTTTAATTTATGGGATAAATTTGTTTTAAAAATGTGCAATATCTCGAGAACGGTTCATGCTATCGTTCTAAAATTTATGACAATCATTTTCTAAGGAAAAATTACATAAGAAATGTATATTTGCGTAACTTTATTAAATGTTTTGATTTTTTGATGATTTTTTCAAAATTTCACTCGAAAATTTAGGGGATTTTAAACATTCGATTACGTTTAAAAACAATAGACTTCCAGTATTCACGGTTTGTGATTTTTGTACCAAATTTCATTCGAATCGCTCTCATTCGTTCGTGAGATATCGTCTCCACAGGCTCACTGACACACACACGCACACAGACATCACCTCAAAAATGTTTGATTCGTGATCAGGTATGAGTGAAACATGCTCTCCCGTCGAAAACTCGAATTCGAATTTTCGGCCCATTTACAATACTTTCTTTATGCATTATGTATATAAGGAAAGTAAAAATGCATATTTTGACGTATTTAAAATAAATAAATAATTTTGAAAATAATTTCTGATTCGGTTCAAAAATTGTTAGAAAAGACGATTTTCAATCTTTCGAAAATATCAAGATAGAAATACTGTGATAACAATTTCGATTGCTAAGGAACTCATTTGAGTGATATTCGCTCGAAATCGCGCTTCAACAAAAAATAACTAAAAATCTCATTTTAATTTACGAAAAATATTAAATAAATAAATCGACGCAATCTGTCTTACCGACAGTTCAGCTAACACAGTACTGAATTTCGTAACTGCACAGAAGCTGAGATTTTTCGCTACAGGGGGCACAGACAGACATATTCTTTAATTATATAAAATGCATCTCATTCATCTGTTTTCTTCTGTTATTCTTAATTCATAATTCCAAGATATTGAATTTTCGTCAATGAGTAGTAATTTTCATTGATTTACCACCATTTTTATACATTTGGCGAGTTTTTCGTTAACTTAGCAACATTTAAAAAAGTCGCCAAGTCGGCAACATTCCGCCAAACTCGCCGCCAAAATCTCGCCAAGAGTTATGTACGGAAAAATAAGTCATTCTTACAGCAGTTAAATGACTATTGGCGTTCAAATATAAAAACATTACTCAAAGTATCTTTTTTCATGAATGGAAAGATCTAGATCCACAAGAATAATGTCACCAAATTTATCGCATACTATTACATATGAAAAGTGAACATATTTCTCAATAAGAAATATTTTATCTTTATTTTCTGATTTTTTGATAATGTTTTTGAAAAATTTGCAATACCTCGAGAACGGTTCATGGTAACGTTCTAAAATTTATGTCAATAGTTTTCTAATAAAAAATTACATAAATGTCTATTTGCGTAACTTTATTGGAGTTTTTGATTTTTTGATGATTTTTTCAATATTTCACTCGAAAATTTAGGGGGTTCTGAACATTCGATTGATATAAAAACAGTAGGCTTCCAGTATTCAGGAATTGCAATTTTTGTACCAAATATCGTTCTAATCGGTCCATTCGTTTGTCAGTTATCGTCTCCACAGACTCGCTGACACACACATACGCAAACACATACTTTCACACACACACACACACACATACACAAACATCACCTCAAAAATGTTCGATTCGTGATCAGGGGTGCTTGAAACGTGCTCTCCCGTCGATAACTCATATTCAAATTTTCGACCCCGTCACAATATTTTCCTTATACATTATACTATATACTCTATAAGGAAAGTAAAAAGGATGCAATATTAAGCGTCACTACTTTTTACACGGCTGCTAATGAAATGATTATACAAAACACGTGCAATTGAGTTAGAGCATTACCATTTACCTCCACGGTACATACAATGCTAAAACTCAAATCTTAGGTTTTGGTGATTTAAATGCGTTACTTTGATTACATGGTTTTCAATATTTTAGTTTGTTTAACTTAATATTCAAATTATAAAAACTCGTTTGCAGATTATAAAAACAAATTATAAAAAGCAAATTATTTAAGCAAATTATAAAAACTCGTTGGATTCTTAAATATTAAAATTAATTTTTTATACTTCTAATTTCATATATATTTGTTAAATTCATTGTTAATTTTAAATTTTGCAAAGCTCGCATACTTCGTACTCGCAAGTTTAGTCAAAAGCCCGACCTTTTGCTAATGCACTTAATTTTTTTTTTATATTTTATGTATTTATTTTTCTTATATTTTTTAGCGTACAAATTCATTTCGAATAGCGCATTAAAAATCAGTCTTTTATTCAAATCCTCGACTATTAATGCACGAAATTTATTAATCCTCGACATTTTTAATCATCGACATTTTTAATCCTCGACTAATTTATGCACGAAAATTCCTATCATAACTCAGCCTAGTTTTCTATTTTTGAAAACACCGATTGTAAATTCATCTGCAATTGTTCCTGACTTGCTTTTGAAAAGTATGTGTTTATTATCGGAATTCAATGGTGTTTGAATATACAATCTATATTGGTCCACATAAAAGGATCAAATAGTTATTCAATTTATCTTTTGATATTCTAGTCAAAATTTATCCCCTTATTAAATTCAACATAATACGATGGAAATCCTATTTCGAATATAAAAGGTTTTCGACAGAAAGAAATTAAACCCAGCAGCACATTCCCGAAAATCAAGTTGGCTCTAATACTTTGTGACAATGGTAGAGGCTAATTGGATTATTATATTAAAGCGTATGTTCCAGTAGCATACGTATGTTTATCATATCCTCACTCAACTTCAATTCAATAAAAATGTGAGTTCTTTACAAACATTGCTATATTGAAAATGTTTAATTTCATAAGTGTCAGTGTTTGTTACTTCAGGAGAATATTTCTATATCAGTAAAAGTACTTAAGCGATATGGCGTATCGATGTTAATAAGTGAATAAATAAATATATCAACTTTATATTAAATGAGTTATTAAAGTATCTGTATTTTATAAAGACTTGTATTCTGACTTTATAATGCACTTATCTCTCTGTGTTAATTCATAGTGACGTGAACTTCATTCTTACGAAACATCCCATTTTTATAGTTTAATTCACAATATTTAAAAAAAAATCTGATGTTTGTAGCACATGCCTTTCCTTATATAATGCAATGAATTTACTACTTTCGCAGTTAAAAAAATATTATTCTTGTAGTAGATACTTATATTATTTCCAAGATATTGAATTTTCTTCAATTAGTCGTCATTTTCATTGATGTAGCGTCATTTTTATCCATTTGGCGAGATTTTCGTTAATTTGGTAACATTTTAAAAAGTCGCCAAGTTGGCGATATTCCGCCAAATTCGATGCTAAAATCTCGCCAAGCGTTATGGACGGAGAAATAAGTTATTCTTACAGCAGATAAATGAATATTGTCATTCAAATACAAAAGTATTACTCAAAGTATCTTTTCTCGTGAATGGAACGAGTTAGATCCACGAGAATGATATCACCAAATGTGTCGCATGATATTACATTATGAAATGTGAACATGTTTCGTAAGAGTTACTATTTTTGTTATTTTATTTGATTTTTTGATAAATTTATTTGAAAAATGTGCAATATCTCGAGAACGGTACATGCTAGCGTCCTACAGTTTATGTCAATCGTTTTCTAAGGAATTATTACATAAGTAATATCTATTTGCGTAACTTTATTAATGGTTTTCATATTTTGATGATTTTTTCAAAATGTCACTCGAAAATTTAGGGGGGGGGGTTCTGAACATCCGATTGTGTTTAAAAACAATAGGCTTCCAGTATTCACGGATTGTGATTTCTGTACCAAATTTCATTGGAATCGCTCTATTCGTTCGTGAGATATCGTCTCCACAGACTCACTGACACACACACTCACACACACACACACACACACATCACCTCACCTCAAAAATGTTCGATTCGTGATCAGAGATGCTTGAAACGTGCTCTCCCGTCGAAAACTCGAAACTGAATTTTCGACCCCGTCACAATACCTTCCTTATACATTATGTATATAAGGAAATTAATAAATTTTGTGTGAGCAGTGAAATAAATATGTAGCATGGCAGCAATCACGCTATTACAACCAGTGATAGACAAGTATAATTTTCTTTTGGAAGGGCAAGTTGAATTAAATAGTCGAATCCAAATACGTATATCAATGGCTGGAAATATCATTGATATTTTAGGTTTGAGACTTTTCTATCGAAGAGTAAAACGACTCGTGCGAGCGACAGCAAAGGATGACTGAAAATAGAGACACAGGAAAAATGGCCAAAATCGAAATAAGTAATCCGGCGCACTTAAATGGTAAACGACTTTGATAGGGTAGAGAATGTGACTGTCATTCCACGTGTCATGTGTAATATTTTGTTGGCATGTTTTCATTTCTAAGATGGTTTTGCTATCCCGTGGTATGATAGTAGTATACGGAGAGTCGTGATGCGGCTAGCATCTTATTTTGTTGATGGTTTTATACATCCGTCAACAGATCGTAAAAAAAAAAAATCTTTTGCTGTATATGCTGTGCTTTAGCATTTCAATGAGGAACAAAAACAGCGAATTACTTGCCGAAACAAGTGGCTTTCTGAGAAAAAAAGAAATAATGCTGTATGAAATTAATAATGGAATTAAGAAAAGCAACTATATTCTTAGTATACTATTCTGACTTTCTCCTCTCCATTGCATCATCATAAGCAGTCGGCTTACTTTAATTAATACAGTGACGTTATAAGGCACAACCAATTTCATAACTAAAATATACAGATTTAAAAAGAACATGTTTTAGATTTCTCAATTAAATGATACAATATACAAAAACGGTTGAAATACTGCGATTTTGTATGATTCATTTAGTTAACGTATACATTTATTTAACGCTAAAAGAATAATCATGAGTCAATCTGAACCCAAACCATTACATTAATGCGCTCATTTAGCTTGAAAATGAAAGTTAACCAGAAAAATATCGTACTCGGATTAGTAGAATTGAAAAAAATGTCCTAACTTAATTAGCTTAGAAACACAGCACTTGTATATGCGCAGCTGAACTGTTTCGGATTTTACCGGATGCAATTCCTTTATATTTTTGTGAACTGGATTGCAAAATATCTATTTTACGAATACTACTCATACTTGACAGAGTTAAAGAAAAACACGAACTACTAACAGAAGAAACTAATGCACATCAACGACTGCAACGTCCATCTCAGCGCCTTTCAGAAACAACGTGGTGGGATTGGTGCAGTGGTTATGTGCTTCAAAATAAAATAAAACGATAAACATAAAAAAACGACCTGGACTTTCTTGTATTTTCCTTTTTGGAATAGTGGCAAGAGGCAATGTTCACTATTTAACATTTTTCTGCATGTAAAAAGAAGCCTTCACTATTATGTTTTAGAAACAACGTGTGTGTATGGCCAGCTAATTCAATTGCAGTTTTCTAGTCCTTGGAGACCGAGCAAGAGAAACGCTGGGAACATCCCTTGTAGATAGATTCTGTAAGCATAAATTTAGTTATTGTAGGTTTATATAGCTTGAGCTCAACGTTGAAGAAATTTGAATTCGACTACATGGTAGAACTGAATTTGTGGGTCTTACACTCTCAAAGTTTCGGCCCATAGCATGCTCTTATTGCAAATGCGTTTCATGCTTTTATTGCAGATATCAATTATTCCTTGCTGAAGAGCGCAT
Organism: Amaurobius ferox; assembly: GCA_951213105.1. Classification (NCBI taxonomy): domain Eukaryota; kingdom Metazoa; phylum Arthropoda; class Arachnida; order Araneae; family Amaurobiidae; genus Amaurobius; species Amaurobius ferox. The sequence continues at coordinate 30,570,185 of OX578134.1, forward strand.
GCTAAGCTCGAATCGGGTTTATGGTTGGTGTTATTTGCAGCAGGAGCGCAATCTTAACATTTTAAACGCCATTACAGGTGGATTTTATGAGTATGAACTTCACTTGGGTTGTAAAGATCAAAGGTATCTTTATTCTCTTTAGATGCCTTTGTAGAGGAGTTTTACTCAATCTGTCAAAACTGACTGAACTCAAATTTAGAGTACTTGATATTTCGACCTTTCAGTACAAGGGCAGTAACACAGGACGGCATTATTTTAAATCAAATTCAGTTTATTGGGGACTTCACAGAAATTACAGCAGCTTGCTGTTTAAGGCAATGGACAACATATATACTAATTGTTATTGACACACTCCCAGAATAAATGACAAATATACAATCAACTACAATATACCAGTCTGGCGATAATGCTCACATGGATACGCATTTACGAAGTTTATATGTTTACCACTGGCATTTTGTTATCTCTCTCCGTATTGCGACCACGCCCCGAATACTAGACTCTTCCTAGTCATAGTTGTATCAAATGGGATTTCCTCCCACTCACTATTCGAATCTTTCATCCTCTTCTCAAGAACCTTTCTTCTACTCAAAGAACCCTCTGAAATTTTCACGATCCGAAACATATTCTTATTCTGCCTTAGGAACCCAGAAAATGCTGATTGAATCGGTGATTGATCTATAAACCGAGCAAGTTAGAATGGTTTGTTTAAGTAAATATAAATTATAATGTAAACTGAGGTAAATAATAATCCAAAGTTTATTTAGATCTCACAGTGTATTTAGATAAACTCATAAATTAGCCACATCAGATACATTTCTTATTTACAAAATAATATTTAGAAAATGCTCCTATTGCAGATAACAGTATCCACAGAGGAGTTTCGCACATATTATACCTCGCCAACATGAAATAGCTGATATCTGCAATGACTGATATATTTGTGCAAAGTAAATTTGATTTATATATGTTTATATATATTCATATATATTCATATATATTTGATTTATATATATTTCTCTCAAACACAAAAACACACACTCAGAGAGAGAGAGAGAGAGAAAGATAATCCGAAATTCGTATTTTTTCATCAAGTAAATAACTTTCAGTTATACAATTCCATAAAATGAACGACATGGTTTCACTCGACCGTTTTTTTGATAATGATACCGTGGTCGTCTTTGAAATAAGAAACTTACAGAGCTGGAAGAAAGAATTAAAGTAAAGTATTATACTGTGTCCTGTAAAAAGTCATATTATTTTGCAAAGACTTTTGGTTTTATTAAATGAGTAGGTAGAATAATGAAAAAAATATACATGTCATTTCTAGATTCGTACAATAAATATAAGGTTATTATTTTCCTTGCAATACATGGTAATTAATGTATAAGGAAAGTATTGGGATCGAGCCGAAAATCGCAAATCGAGTTTTCGACGGATCTACACGTTTTGGAACCTATAGAACACGAGAAAACTATTTTAGCGTGGCGTCTGTGTGTGTGTCCGTATGTTTGTGATTCTGTGTGTTTGTGTATGTTTGTGTGTGTCTGTGTGTTTCTATGTATTTGTGTGTGTCTGTCTGCATTTTCAAATTATTTTACCTGGAGTTACGCTCGATAATCGAGAAAGTGGCATGCGTAAGTACGATCATCGACCAATGTTTAACAATAAGTTTTTTTCAGCGGAGCCTCGCCACAGTGACCATGGCTAATTAAATGAAAGACTCAGTAACTATGTGCTACTAGTATCAACACGTGGTCATCTTACAGTGCATTATTGCTCATAATTTGAGAACTTCGGTGGAGTTTAATGTACAAACAAGCTTTGTATTTAAAAAAAATCTGGCGAATGTTTTCCCCTGCATTGCAAACAGATGGAGAAATTTATAGTTCTGAAATATTACATACAGACTAATATGTTGTTGATGTGCAACGCGGCTTTAGAATTTTGATTTAAGTCAGTTAATTCATTATTAATTGATATAAAATTTATAATTGCAATTATGGGCAAAAATTTAATGAGTCGAGCTGACTTCCAACTTTCTTTGTGAATGATTGCTGGCGGAAATGTCCCAAAGATGGGCAAGAATTACCAATTATATATTTTATCGCAACTGTGATTGTTAAACAATTACGAATATAATATAATTATTAATGCAGTTAGCAAGTATATGTTTTATTAATTATCCTTATAAAATGAGTGTTTCGCAACTATGGTCGCTATAAATAGTTACGATTAAATTGCAATTTAATAATGGCGTCAACAATTATGAATTATTGCTGACGCTGATCAACAATTAAACTACGTAATTTAAAAAACTAAATTTTTATGATCACAAATTAAATATTTACACGGATATAGAGCTCAGATTCTGTTCTTTATTATTATAAAATGCTACCAAAGGAAAACAATCAAATCGCACTACGATTAAAATCCGAAAATGCTGTAAAGTTGCTCGTAGACCGTCTAAAATATATGCAGTTGTCATAATTTCTGGAGCTTATATACATGAGGTAAAGTTCACTATTAAAATATGGATGCCAAATATCAATACTGTGGAACTGTGAATTTTAAAGCTGTATCAGATAGGTTCATTCATGTTGTTGCCAAGGTAGTGTTGTTGTTGAGACCCAGACCGTCCGACCTACCAGAAAGGTACCAAGGTAGTGTACAAATTATTATAGAAACAGAAGAGCTCCGAGAGCAGTAGCAAAGTCCCTAGCTATATAAAAGAAATTTGATGTAGGCAGCACGTGGTATCCCCTACATAATACAAGTACTTTGCTTCCTTCAATGTTGTTGTTGAAACCCAGACCGTCCGACCTACCAGAAAGGTGTAAGGTAACTGTTGCTTCCTTCAATGTGAAACAATGATGGACAAGAACCAAGGCACAAACATTTCAGGATGACAACATGTAAAGTATTTTCAAAGTGCCAAATTAGCTTATATTTCGCGCAAATAAAATTTGCGAATTGGAAATATTTCTAATAACTGCTAAGCACTATTATATTAAAATATGTTAATTATAATTTCACCAATTTGGCATTATTCTCGGAAATTTTGGGCAATTTTTTCCGAATTAGCGATATTTTCGTCAATTTATTTCCACTTTAAATATTTGCAAAATTGGCAATATTACTTCAGAGACTCCAATGTCGGTAATTTTTTTTCTAGGTGTTACATATGTGATGATATTTACTACTGTTCATTTTTGTATAATTTTTAGATATATCTATTTTAAAAAAAGGGGGATATATATGGAGCTGTTCAAGTTGACATTCTAAAGTTTGTGTCAATCGTTTTAGAATAAAAAAGTACGTACAAAATAATTATCTATTTAACATTATTAAAAATCTTGATTTTTTATGATCTAAAGAAAAGCATTCAAAAATTTGGGAGTTTTCAAACGTTTGATCGCACTTAAAATCAATATGATTCCAGTATTCCCGGTTGGTAATTAACGTACCAAGTTACGTTTGAAATGCTCTTATTGTTCGTATGATATCCCATCCAATGATTCACACACACACACACACACACACACCCATCACTTCAAACATTTCAGATTCGAGTTCAGGGATGCTTGAAACGTGATCTTCCGTCAAAAACTCAAACTTAAATTTTTGACTCCGTCACCATACTTTCTCTATACATTATAGTATTATGTATGCAGAGAAAATAAAAATATTTTTATTACATTTCAATAAAAACTTAAATGCAGTACGCTAAATATTTTTGGATCTGATTTCAAATCAGGACATTGACGCATCCAGAATTCTGAAGCAAAATTTCAAATGACATAGAATAAATACATAAGAGGTAAATGTTTACAGTGCGAGTAAAATTCTTCTTTTTTTGTTCAATATAACATTTATATCTGCAAATCCAAATGAAACACTTATGGATTTTGGCCAGAAGCTATATTAAAGTTAGAAATATACATTTGAACCCAACTCGTTTTCGACCCAGGGAAATTTATGTGCTCACTGTGCTGTTCTGTCACTATTTAGAACCTAGCGTACAGAGCTGTGGCACGTCAAATTCGGATTCTAACTAGTTTAATGCTCTTAATGTGAAACTAATAATTTTCCAATATTGTGTTTAGTTACAATAGACAATCGAGCGGCATACCATTTGACTTCAGTAGGCCCACCAATCGCATTATAACAGTTTTTACTTGCATTATGTTTTGTTATACCCGTACTATCTACCCTACCTAAAGGTTTAAGGTATCTGTTCGGACGACCGGGAATATACCAACCAATTTAAACTTCACCCAACAAAGGCAGCAACCACAGAGACAGTGCCATTCTTCTCCTCACTCATTACCTCACAAACGAACTTTCAAACTTTCAAACTTTCAAACAGATTTATCGCACTTAAACGTCACGTAAACAAGGGATAGTTTGGGGCCGCGTTGGGAATCGAACTGAGGTCCTTCAAGTGTGATCCTTTTGCAATAATCACTGAGCGACCTCTGTCCTCGTTTCCAGTCGCACTATGTCTTTCGTTCGTCCCAGATCGTCCGACCTACCTGAAGGTGGATGGCGGAACAGTACCACCCAATTTAATTCGAAACCCATGGGAGCGGCATCCACGAAGACAAAACCATCCCTGCCCTGCTACAAACCGCTCGGAAGGACTTTCGGATCTACAGATTTAACGTGCCCGTATTAACAGGTAACTATACGTAAACACGGATTTCACTTGCATTCTCCTTCTTCTTCTACGCAGACCGTTCGACCTACCACTTGCATTCTTCTTCTTCGACCCAGACCGTCGATCCTACACGAAGGTGTAAGGTATCTGCATGGGCGGCCGGAAAATGCCACCCAATTTAGACCGAAATCCACGACGACACTTTCGGTAGAGGAGGGAATCGAACTCGGGTCGTCCGAGTGCAATCCGCGCTCTTTAACCACTGAGCTATCGCGCCCCTACGACTTTGCATTAAATGGTCCAATCCTTTGAATGCAACTGACTAATCCCTTGCACAGATTTTGATTTAAGAAGACTAAAATTATTATTTACACAAAACGCCCGAGATTATCTAAGAAATTAAATTCATTTTCAAAATTATTGAGTTTTTCTTAACTTGACATCGTTTCCAAAAAATTATCAAGTTGAAAATATTTTGCCAAATTTGTTACCAAAGTCAACAGATAGTTGTAAAATTTATCGCCAAGTGTGATAGACAGATAGAGATGATTTTTTTCCCCAATGGCCAGGCACTAGACTCTAGCACTAGATTCTACGTCGACTTACGTCGTTTGCCCTATGTACGGCCGAAATCGTGAACCATTTTGCCGTCCTAGGACGTTGCACCAGGCGCACCAGAGGGGGGCGGAACACACTCCGGCCACAACACACAACATCCATGTCTTACGTGGGACTCGAACCCACAACGTGGCGGCCGATCGATCGCTGGAAACGCTCGACTTAAATGAGACAACAGCACACGGTGTTCCCAGGTGGTCACCCACCCAAGTACTATACGCGCCCGATGCTGCTTCACTTCGGTGATCTAACGGGAACCGGTGTTTTCAGCACGGTAGAGCCGTTGGTTTTAATAGAGCCGTCTAAGTTTTTAATATATAGCATAGTCCTTAAACTACGGCCCGTGAGCCAGATATATCTCGGAAGCAATTAGGACCATATCCCGATACGTGTTTGAGGTAAACCATGGAAATGCAATTAATATATCATAATTTAAGAGTATACCGTTTCATATATAATGCCCTGATATTGCCCATTCCACCATACGATATCATATGTAATTTTAAAGCGGAAGGATAATTACATCATTATTACAGTGCCACAACTATAGTTGAAGGCCCAGACCACACAGCCAACCCTAAGGCTTACGGTAATCAAACGTGTGGCCGGGCCACAACTATAGTGTATTTATTTTTTTTTCTCACCCAGCCTCAGACATGGTGTATAAAACATTGGCATCTGCGGTATATAGGAGCAAATTGTTAACTCACTTTTATTAATTTCCTTCAAAAAATGAATTTCAACAAACTGAAATGTTTGCTAAATGACTTGCACCTGGATTTGGTACGATATATTCATGAGAATTTGGTTTCTAAAATGATATATTTAAAACCCGTGTACAGATTAGCACTTAATGCTGAACACGTGCAAACTATTATAATGATTGAAATTTCACATTTTGAGAACCAGTTACATCCTCGAGCAAAGGAACAAAATATTCATGCCCCTCATTAGTGTTGTTCAAAAATAATTTATTTGGAACATTTCTATAACAATTTTCATTTTAAAAAAGTATATTTATTTTACTGTTCAACTTGCACTCTATCTTTTGCACTTTATTTTACTCGTAGATTTCAGGTATGCCTATTCACGGAAGTTGCTGTGGCCCACTAAACGTTTGAAAACTTGTATATGGCCGGGGCGTCGAAAAGTTTGAGGACCGTTAATGTACAGGGTGTCAAACCTGTATATCAAAAACATTGAGTTCGGCTTTTATTCCTTAAATGTTGATCTTAGACATATATAATAAATTGCAAAGTTGCGTAAAAAAAGGTACATAATTTTATGAAATCGATAAAAAATTTCAGGGGATTAAATTTGAAGAAATACAAAATTTAAATTTTTATTCGGTCACCGTACGAAAATATTTCCAATGAGTAAAATACACTAACAAGTTGATGTACAAAATTTCAGCATTTTATCATAAAAAGTCCCAGATATATGTTTAAACAAAGTTGGTGAGAGAATAATCATACATTAAAATGTAAATGTTTACAGCTAGAGTGCAAATGACGCAACGCAGAAATGCAGCATAGGCAAATAATATCTGCCTCTTATCTTTAATGAATCTTTAGCTTGGATGGAAAACATTTTGAACAAGCTTTGCAATCTCTGTGTAAAGTTATTATTTCTACAGAGTGTAGATACTTTTGTACCAATAAATAGCAAAATTATTATTTATTTATGTAATTGTTGTTTTCTTTCGTAATTTGTGTATGACCCCTGAAACGCGATCTGCAGACAGGACTTTTCCCCTCTGAGAACCCATGTCGATGCATGGAAAAGTGGTTTTAAATCAGCATTCTTATCTTTTTACTCAATGGAAACGTTTTTGTACGGGGGTTGTACAAAATTTTAAATTTTGTATTTCTTAAAATTTAATTCCCTTGAAAATTTTAATGAATTTCTTGAAATTTTGTACCTATTTTTACGCAACTTTGTAATTTATTATATAAGTGTAAGATCAATATTTAAGGAAGAAAAGCCGAGGTTAATGTTTTTGGGACACCCTGTTTAGTATTGCAATGTAGACGAGTTTTGATGTTGAATGAGTAATAGTTGTAGCAAAATTTTATCGAGGCAAACTTAAGTTGGAATGGGGCTGAGTAATACTCCATTAATGATTTTTCGAATAATATTTTTCTATCTTTAAAAAATAAGAAAAATATTAATTTTGGTTATTGCACGTAAAATTATTTTACTGCCGATGTAAAAACAAAATACGTTTCAAGAAATTTTCATTTTTTAACTCCCAGTTCTTGCATTTCTTACCAGGATTTAATATAGATTTAATAAACTGAAGGGCGGCTGTTTAAACTTTTAAATTAAAAGGGTGGATCATTTCTTTTTATAAAACTGAGAGTTTGAAATTCTTGTATATCTCAAAAAAATTAAATTACAAACTGTTGCATTTGTGTTGTTCGGAAGAAGGAAAGCTAAAGATGTGCAGAAGTTCTTAATAAAATGGACGTGGTTTTGAGTTAATATACTTTGAAGTTTATTTCTACATTGATGGAGAAAATTTCGAATATGCATTTTTCTGGAATATAATCAGAAGGTCCATATTGTGAAAATTTTGATTCCCTTTTGAAAGGGGAATACCATTTTCCTATTTAAAACACTTCCTGCCCAACATAACAACGTTGTTGTTTTAAAAGCCATTTTAGAGTATTAACTTATTTTCACTTCAAAAATACAAGTAGTTGGATCAGGGATAATTATAATTACAACTTGATACGTGAGTCCGGTGCATTTGCGACGGATTTCACTATTTCTTCTATAGACTACAAAAGCAATACACATAAAATGTACATTAGACAAGACAGATAAAATAGACAGAGGAACAACATTTTTGTTAAAACAGTTCTAAAAAAGTTATCTCCAGTGCAGAAGAACAAGATATGTTCGAGGGTTTCCTCTTCTACAGAGAGAGCAAGACACTTGCTGGAGTCAGCTACTTGAAATCTATTCAAGTAGATATGGGTGACTATATGACCTATCCTAGCCTTAGCAGCAAAAATGGCAACCATTATTAGGATTTGTCTGAAATAATTAAGATCAGTTGGATCCCTTTGGAAACGAAAAATGTGACGATGTATATATATATATATATATTTACATATGTATAATGTATATATATATATATATATTTACATATGTATAATGTATATATATATATATATATATATATATACATTATACATATGTATAATGTATATATATATATATATATATACATTATACATATGTATATATATACATATGTATAATGTATACGTATATACAGGGTGTATATAAAATGTTTTGACAAAATAAGAGGGGTGATAGTACTCATCAAGACGAACAATATTTACAATGGAACCTAGGTTCGCATTCCACTCTAAGTGTTAGCCACTCTAAGCGTAAAGTTAAACTTTCAACAGTGAAAATAAAGAGAATTAACGTAATCATAAGTTGTACAATCCTGTTTATTTACACCAGAGAAAGACTCAAAGTAGATGCTCAAAATGGCGGCCAAGGGTGCCGTTGCACAATTTACACAGGCGAATGAACGACTGGCGTACCCTCTCGAAGACACCTGGTGTCGTGTTTATCCTGTACGCGACAACAACGATTCTCGCGATGAGAATTTCTACGGAGTTCACAGACGTCTCGTACACCAATGATTTTATGTGCCCCCAGAAGAAGTCCAGTAGGTTAAGGTCAGGTGAGCGTGGAGGCCGAACCACAGGTCCACTACGTCCAATCAGCTACAACTGGCGTTGCTGCTTCTTGTCACTGGAAATTGATGGTGATGTTCTGGAGATGTGACATTCCTCCGGCACGACAGCTAAGTCGTCCGAAGTGGCGACTGGTGCTTGTTGGACGTGTTTCGAAGTTATTCTTTTCTGACACTCAGAGTGGAATGCCACCCTAGGTTCCATATAAATATTGTTCATCTTGATGAGTACTATCACCCCTCTTTTTTTGTCAAAACAGTTTATATACGTCCTGTATATATACAGGGTGTCCCAAAAAGATTGAAATGCGCTTTAAGCCTTTACTTGTTGGAGATAAGTGGTCATTGTAAATTGCAAAAATGTTGAAAGTAAGGTAGAAAAGAAGACTACGTTAATGAAATAATCCTCCCATTAATTTTCAAAAAGTTACACTTTTTAAATTTTTATACGATCCCCTTAGACAAATTTGGTCAATCAGAAAATTTTTATTTTTAATGCAACAAGATCATTAAAAAAACCACATATCTGTATCTTTAAAATCAACTGAATTATGATAAAGGTAAACATCTGACTCATGCCAGTTTTACGTACCATGTGAAGACTATTTCATCAGTGAATATAGGAATCATAAACAAATTGACGATGAAAATTGTTTAGATCAAAAATACGTTAATATGTGTCAAAACTTTTTATCACAAATGCATCTAAATAAAGTATTACACGAGATAGAGATCATATAAAGCAGTGGTACTCACTACGCGATTGGGTATCCTATGTATTATCAACCAGTTTTATATTTTTTGTGATATGTCACAAATTTACATTTCTAATTTGGTATATGGTCCCCATTCACAATGTTCAATTTCCAATTAAATATAACTCGCTCAATTTTAAAGATACAGATATGGGTTTTTTTATGATCTTGTTGCATTAAAAATAAAAATTTTCTGATTGACCAATTTTGTCTAAGAGGGTCGTATGAAAATTAAAAAAGAGTAACTTTTTGAAAATTAATGGGAGGACGGACTATCTCAATAACGTAGTCTTATTTTCTACCTTAATTTCAACATTTTTGCAATTTACATAGCCCACTTATCTCCAACATTTAATTAATGCTAAATAGTTGCTTGGGATATAAAAAAAAAATAAAATAAAATCATGGTACGGTTAACAGAGTAGTACTTACAAAACATCACGATTTTTTCAAGTATTGGTAAAAACTCGTTTCATTCTTTGTTCTTAGTAAACCATGTAAATGGCTGGAGGACAAAAAAATATTTTTTTTCTATTAAATACATCCTGAAGCGTGAAAGAATAAATGTATTTTTGCTAAAAAAAATTCTGTAAGAGAATAACTATTTTTAAATTAACGATATTAATTATAAAACACAATTGGAATACATAGAGTGCTCAGAAATATACCGTCAAATTTCATTTAAGCCATTTTCTTTTTATAACTATTTTTGAGGATGGATGCTAGATACTAGATTTTTCAGGACAACACTAGATATTGCATTCGAACTCAAATGTTCTGAGTTACAGGAGGTTACTTTAAAAGTGTGTTTATTCCTCACATTTATCAAAATGGATGCAAAACGAAATATGATAGTGAAATTACACTTGAAAGGCAAGAGATATTAGGATATTTAAAATCGCTTAGATATGCCAAAGAGATTGAGTGAAAAGGCATTAGAAAAGTTCAAAGAAACAGACAGTGTTGAAATAAGGGACAATAGTAGAATAAAACGAAGTCCTCGAACAAGATAGCTAATAAAAACTGTACTTGAAAGAATTCGCTGAAATACTTCATAATCTACCAGAAAAATATCAAAAAAGTTACATTTGTAAAAAAATATGATGTGAACAGCACATGATTTTCTTCATATTCACGTTCCCTTTATTTCTGCAATAATTCATTCAATTGCGCAAAATTACTGCCAATATTATTTCAAATTACACTAAATATGCACTTTTAATTCAATTTTCGTTTTTATTTGGTAACTGGATTTATTTTCAAAGGTGGTGTAACAAAAATGCGAAAAACCTAAAATATCTCGAGAATGGCGGCTAGTCTCAGGCTGATGGGGGTTATCTTCTTATTTTTTGTCGTCAAAAATTACGTATAAAATAAGCATTGAATTGATATATTTGAGGATGCGTAGAATTTTATTTTCCGATTTAAAAATTTTTGCGTCCCATTCCGCCAAAAAAGCAGGGTTTTTTATTCTTTTAATATAGGGCGATTTTTTTTTAAATTAGCAATAGCTTTTAGCAATTGATTGTGCTACAATATATCACTGTTAATATTTGAAATCCCTTATACTTACAGACATATCTAAATACCCCATCAAATATCATGTAATGAGCTTAATTATACTGTAATACTACTGCTGTACAATAGTATTATTCTAGAACCACTAAATTTTATTTGTGTGTGGAAAGCAACAGATAATTATTTCATGTTACTTTAACACGAGGTGAAAATGAAGTTTGATTCAATGCAATTTTATTATAACTATCTTAATTTTTACTTAATCTTTCTTTTAAAGGTTTTGGGTGTTTTTAAGAACGTCAATTAACCGTTTTGAGCATTGTTAAAATGTTAATTATTGAATATAGAACATTAGACGATTCATTACGAAAACATTACGTTTCTACAAGAATTTTTTAAAAAATCTGATTAAAGGTAGTTCAAAAAACAATATACGGAAAGTAACACAGGAAATATCTCCTTCCAGAATTTGCTTAAAACCAGCTGTCAAAATAACGCTTTATACAGAACTAAAAAATTAGGTAAAATTTCACAAAATGTAAAGGTAAATAATCAGTTTTGGTGGCTAAATAAAAAAATGAGATCAAAACAAACTAAAATAATAAGAAGTGAATTGAATACCTGGATTAGAAGTTATAATAAAAATGAATAAATCATTGGGTTTCAGAAGCTATATGAGCTATCGTCATCAACTGCTACAAAAAAGAATTAACAAGCTACTGTAAAAGTAAAAGGCTGTAGGTAGACAACAAAATTATAAGATTTCTGTAGAAAATAACCGAAAAACGGAAAACAAGTGATTTTGGGAAGTTATATCATTTTATCAGCTATAAAAAACCCAATCAAACCGAACTAAAATCATATAAACGAATGAAGAGGAGGGGCGGGTAATTAAGAATTAAACAATAAATGTTCAAGCGAAAAAGATAAAGAGAGATTTGCGGTTAATAAGGAAGTTCAATTAAGAAACAATAAAAAAACGTTTCACCAAAAACTCTTTTGCATTATCAGCAGTCGTTTATGCGTGTTTTGATTTTTTACAATAGACTCCAAACTTCCTCCATAAAAACCACTACTAGGACATGATTTATTTTAATAACAGCTACTCAGACTTGGAAAAAAAAGAATATCAGCTCCAGCTCATCCCCGTTCTTAATACTGAAACGTTATCAGCATTAAGAACGAAATCATCAGTGTGAAGAATCGTGTCTTTCCTTGATAGTTGTTAGCAATTAATTAATATCTATTAAACACAGGCACATACTGCATTGAAGAAAAGGAGTATCAGCTCCAGCTCATCCCCGTTTTTGATACTGAAACATAATCACCAAATGCAAGAATCTTGACTTTCCTTGATAGTTGTTAGCAATTAATTGATATCTATTACTCAGGCACATACCGCATTGAAAAAAGGAGTATCAGCTCCAGCTCATCCCCGTTCTTTTTACTGAAACGTAATCACCAAATGCAAAAATATTGCCTTTACGTGTTAATTGTTAGCATTTAATTAATATCTATTACGCACAAACACATACTGCATTGAAAAAAAGAGTATTAGCTGCAGTTCATCCCCGTTCGTAATAAAATGTAATCACCAAATACAAGAATTTTGTCTTTCCTCGATAGTTGTTAGCAATTAATTAATGTCTATTATGCACAGGCACATACTGCACCATTGTTGCTCATGGGGACTATTCTCTACTTATTTACTCTCTCTTTTCAATTCATACATCGGTGTGAGGCCAATCCAACAATGGAATTTGAATTCTAAATGAGGAAGATTGAATAGATAAACAGAAACTCCTTCACAGTGGTACGTTATTAGAGCAATGCTTCTTCATAATCATAATAATGGAATTGTGTTCCCATGCATATTTCAAAAGTCACAGGCTTCGAAATGGTTGTGTGATTTTATACAAAAGTGTTATTAAACTAATTATTATCATTAAAATGTATTATGTAATGAACAATGCTCATATATTTATGTCAAAATTATATTTACTTCTTTGTGTGTTTGTATGTCAGTTTGTTTGCTTGTTTATTTATTTATTCCGTATGCGAATCCATAATTATTGTTGGCTATATTCTAATATAATGTGATACTTTTCTACTTTACAGCGGGTAACCCCTACCAGGTGTCGAATTCCTAGAATCAGGGGATGTCAAGATATTAATGACAAACGTAAAATTAGATGCTTAGAAATAGCATTATGCATATGATTATTTTCAGAAACTTTTTTAAAGAAAATTATATCATGTTCTTAGCAAATTAAATACATTTATTCCGCTGACGATTACTATTTTACGTACATCACAAACTGATGCTCAATAATAAAATATATTCGTTAAAAGTAGCATATAACAATTAAGCGTAATGACTGGTTTCGAAGGCAACAAAAATCCTTCTTCATGAGGACATACAAGAAGCGCAACCTTAACTAGTCAGAGAAAGATCAGTGACTGATGCAAAAACAGTAGATGTGACGGAAGGAGGAGAAGAGCGTTGCCAATCAGAAAAAGGTGGTATCCCAGGAGGAAGGAAAAAGAAGTGGGACGTAATGAATGGTAAAATACAAAAGAAGAAATGCACGTCTAACAAAGGATGGATTCAAATCACTTATTCAGTTGTTCATAAAAGCCCATTAAATTTAAAAATTAGGGAAAAAATGAAAATTGTCAAAATAAGTAAAAATCTGATGTGGGCAACACATGACTTTCCTTATATAATACAATGAATTTACTTCTTTTACAGTTAAAAAAATGTTATTCTTATAGTAGATACTTATATTCTTTCCAAGATATTGGATTTTCTTAAATTAGTCGTCATTTTCATTGATTTAGCGTCATTTTTATCAATTTGGCGAGATTTTCGTTAATGTGGCAACAGTTTAAAATGTCGCCAAGTTGGCGACATTCCGCCAAATTCGTCGCCAAAATCTCAGCAAGCGTTATGGACGGAGAAATAAGTTATTCTTACAGCAGATAAATGACTATTGGCGTTCAAATACAAAAGTATTACTCAAAGTATCTATTTTCAAGAATGGAACGAACTAGATCCACGACAATGATGTCACCCAATGTATCGCATGGTATTACATATGAAAAATGAACATGTTTCTCAATAGGAAATATTTTTTTTTATTTTATATAACTTTTTGATAATTTTTTAGAAAAATGTGCAATATCTCGAGAACGGTTCATGTTAGCGTTCTAAAATTTATGTCAATCGTTTTTTAATGAAAAATTACGTAAGAAATGTCTATTTGCGTAACTTTATTAGAGATTTTGATTTTTTGTCGATTTTTTCAAAATTTCACTTGAAAATTTAGGGAGGTTCTGAACATTGGATTAAGTATAAAAACAATAGGCTTCCAGTGTTTACGGATTGTGATTTTTGTACGAAATTTCGTTCGAATCTGTCCATTCGTTCGCCAGTTATCGTCTCCACAGACTCACTGACACACACACACACACATGCACAGACATCATTTCAAAAATGTTTTATTCGTGATCAGGGATGCTTGAAACGTGTTCTCCCGTCGAAAACTCGATTTCGAATTTTCGACCCCGTCACAATACTTTCCTTATACATTATGTATATAAGGAAAGTAAAAAGCAAGCGAAATTGAAAAGTTAACCCATACATTTCCAAGTAGAAGAGACAAAATGATAATTATCATTAATAGCGGATATTGACTGTAAGACAACCTACAAACTTTTAAGAAACTTGACGAAATAATAAATGGTGATCTATCTTGTGAACTTGCTCTATTTTATGAACCTGGGATCACAAAATTAAAGTTAGTTCAGACGGGACTAGAGGGAAGCTTAATTAAGTTGTATTAATTTATATTTCGTTTATTTTGAAAATTAAAAATGTATTTTTTATGTATTTACCAATACATCAAAGCATATGTATCAATAATTCATAATAAAGAATTGGTCAGTTTCTTATTCTCTGAATGGCTTAACTCAATTATTTTTAAAGCAGGGAATTCAAAAATATTCTCAATAAAAAAAGTCGTAATTTCATTTCGTTTACAAATCAGAAAATAAATTCAGGAATCAATTATATTAATATTTCCCCTCCAAAATTGAAAAGAAAATCCATCATAAAAAATCATTCCAGTACATTCTTTACATTTACCATGGGTTCAAACAGAAAACCTTTTTAGTGCTCCGCTGAAAGCTTTTCGGAAAGTCAGATATGTTGAAGTCACCTTCCTTTTACCTTAAATGCATCACTTTATTTCTGTTGTCTTGAAAAATTGGTTATTCCATCGCAAAAGAAACGTGATTCAAGAATGTACTTTCATAAAAGGTTCCATGCTGCACTCTAATCCTAAGCAAAGTGGACTTAATCTTAAACACTTTATTTTTAGATAATCTTGTTTTGTAAGAGCAGTAAAAACTCTCCCCAAGTACCTTCAATTTAAACTCTGAATCAATTTCTCGGAGTCATTGTTGTAGCCATACCTCTGTTGCATATTTTGTAGTAGAACAAATTACCCGCCGTTGCCCGGGTCCTAAATACGTAGGAATTACTTATAAATAATTCAATAAGAGTCCAGTTCTTAAATAATACATGTCCGCTCCAAATCGCAGGCTCGCGGCAAAATAAAAGAGACGGGAAGGCGTGGCTTAAACGCCTATGTGAAAGGGCATGCGCAGTAAAACCTACCGATAGAAGTTTCAAATCCGTCAAATGCGCGAGAACTTTGTGGAAAATTTTTTGCGATCACTGAATACGATCACTTAAATTACAAAAATTAAAATTACTTAAGAAATTGAAAAAGTGTTTTGTTAAACTAAGATATACGCAGAACTTTTAGCCAAATTATAGAACTTGTGGCGATATAGTTATCAGATAATATAAAAAATGCAAATTTCGATGTATGTTTAAAAATTAAATAAATATAAAGGAAATGATCTGCGTATCCGGTTCAAACATTGATGGATAAAACCTTCGTCGATCTTTGAAAACTCTGGGATAACCGCTGAGAAACCGATTTGTGTGAAAACTCTAAAACATAAGCGCCGATGGGAACCTTTCCGGGCTCTGAAGGACTTGTGCACCAAATTGCATGCCGGTACGACAATTAGATTTCCCGCTGTAGATCGCACAGACATACTCTATTAACAAATTTCGAAATTCTCCTGTAAGTTTTTGCTATAAATACTACTGAAGAATGTTGAAATGCCTCTCTTATTTTGTTATTTATAACTTATTCAGTCTTAAATATATATTTGCATATTTATTAAGCAGTATTTATATTTTTATCTTACTCAATCTTACTTAATAAAGGTAGATGCCTTTCTCTGTGTGTGTATGCAGGCTGTAGCGAGAAATCTAAGCCTCGCACTGCCATAAAATTTGGTTCACAGATAAATCAGGACTCGAATAGGTGCACTTCGGTTTTTTTTTCTTATTTTTTTAATTTAAAATTAGAGTTTTAGTTATTTTATGTTTTACCCCGATTTAGGTCGATATTTAAACAATCCGATTCATCCCGGCCGTCTAAACAGCTACTCTAATCTTATGATGGGTCGGACTGAATGGGTCTTCCACAATTCGATTCCTAAGTGGTCTAAAATATTATTACAAAGTTTCCGTCTTGACACCATCATTCTCTTTCAAACAAACTTTGATCGGAGTCCGTACGATGAATAGACACATTTTAGTGACTGTTAAAGTATATATACTTTTCGTGCGTTTTAATTTTCTCTGGATTTTATATTACGGTATATTGAAATTGTCTATCGGGCATGTTTTTCAACAGCTGCTTAAAAATCGTAGACCATTCCAGAAAAAAATATTTCATAAACCCATCCGTTGATAATCTATAAATATTTTACCCGAGGCATATCTTTGATCTTTTGAACGAGTCTAGCAGTCTTCGGATCCAACTCTAGGTCAAAACGTACGGGGAAATGGACTAGACTAATTTGTTTAGGGTAATGGATATTTTGGAATTGGGTGAGAGGGTTTCACGTCGTCATGAGTGGTGTGTTAAATGTATGGTCAATTGTGATTATCATATTTTTACTTTCCTTATATACATAATGTATAAGGAAAGTATTGTAACGGGGTCGAAAATTCGAAATCGAGTTTTCGACGGGAGAGCACGTTTCAAGCATCCCTGATCACGAATCAAACATTTTTGAAGTAATGTCTGTGTGTGTGTGTGTGTGTGTGAAATTATGTGTGTGTGTGTTAGTGAGTCTGTGGAGACGATAATTGACGAACGAATGGACCGATTCGAACCAAATTTGGTACAAAAATCACAATCCGTAAACACTGGAAGCCTATTGATTTTATACGTAATCGAATGTTCTGAACCCCCCTAAATTTTCGAATAATATTTTGAAAAAAGCGTCAAAAAATCAATACCACTAATAAAGTTACGCAAATAGACATTTCTTATGCAATTTTTCATTAGAAAACGATTGACATAAATTTTAGCACACTAACATGCACCGTTCTCGAGACATTGCACATTTTTTCAAAAAAATTATAAAAAAGTCATATAAAATGAAAAAAAAAATTTCTATTGAGAAACATGTCCACTTTTCATATGTAATACCATGCGATAAATTGGGTGACATCATTCTCGTGGATCTAGCTCGTTCCATTCTTGGAAAAAGATACTTTGAGTAATACTTTTGTATTTGAACGCCAATAGTCATTTATCTGCTGTAAGAACAACTTATTTCTTCGTCCATAACGCTTGGCGAGATTTTGGCGACGAATTTGGCGGAATGTCGTTAACTTGGCGACTTTTTGAAATGTTGCCAAATTAACGAAAATCTCGCCAAATGGATAAAAATGACGCTACATCAATGAAAATGAAGACTAATTGTCGAAAATTCAATATCTTGGAAAGAATATTAGCATCTACTATAAAAAAACCCTGTTTTTTTACTGTAAAAGTAGTAAATTCATTACATTATATAAGGGAAGTCATGTGTTGCCCACATCAGATTTTTTACTTTTGTGAAGAGCGCGAGCGATTTGAAGCGTGCACTTTTCAGATTGAAATCATTATAAATTGTATTCAAATGTATTATTTAAGCAGCGGGATCTTATTTAATTATTTATGCATAGGGAAAGCTTAGATTTCGCGCTAATTAGAAAATATGGTGTGTTTAGATGCTTATTTAGGGCGGATGTATGCTCGCGTGTGTTTTTTAATTTAAGCGTGCGCTAATTGCGAATAAGCCTTTTGGAAACTTTAATAAATTTAATTAGTCCCTGCGTGCAAATTCCGGGCAACGCCAGTACTTGACGCCTACTACTATTATAATTTCTACTTTATAAATAAAGTAGAAATATTATTTCTACTTTATTATTGCTTTTCTAATATAATTTATAATTTATAAATAAAGTATAGATCACAAATTATTAGTCAAGTTTCTTCATTAGATTTGCCATATGTTTGAAAGAATGGATTAATTTTTATCATTTTTTAAATCGAAAAAGCGCGTGTTGTGGGAAAGGTTGTTGCATTGGGAGCAAATGTTTCCAAAATATATGTTTTTGATTAAGATGTATTTATACTCCCAGGCCCTTGAATTTTCTTAAAAATACAAAACATAAATTTACTTATCAGAATTTTTAATCGCATGTATTGGAAATGTTTGCAGAATAAGACCCTTTATGAAAAAAAAAATTAAATATCGTATAATATCTAAGCCCCCACCCCCATCCTGCCAGATCTTTGACATTTTTATCATTTGATATTATTTGATATGTTAAAGCAGCTCTTTCTTTATCATTTAAAATTATCGTTCAGTTTAGTTTAGAATATTGGTAGCATCGGTCCATGTGATGTCCAGTTCGTTAAACAACAGATAAATGCAAAACAGATAAATGCAAACAGATAAATGCAAAACAACAGATAAATGCAAAACCGTAAAAGGAAGAAAGTCCGCCTTGATTTGAATAATAGGTTAGTAGAAGAGACGGCAGCTTTGCAGGCACTATACTAAAAGTGTTCCTGGACATATTCAAGATGTTTCTCATGATCTGCCATTGCTCCAAATACTCATGAACATGACTTAATGGATGGGAAATAGTTGCTGCAGAGTAAACAGGATATGCTATTGTTGAAGAAATGCCCGAGGAAACAAAGAATGCCAGCATCAGATGCACTAAGGCTACAATGATACTAGATACAGCACTTCAGTATATTGAACTATAAGATGATGCATCAGTCTCTGATGTACTATTGTTTCAAAGGTGACTTTGAAAGGCAACTTTAAAGTGATAACAAATTGAGCATTAGAGGAAAATTCCTATATAAATTGTGAAGAAATAAAGTGATTGTGTATGCACAGCGGTCGAAGTAAGGATCCTCTGTCTGTTTCTCTACTACTCACTAGTATGTCGTATAGTAAATTAAAATACCTACTACATTTCATATTAATATATCTCACTTTTATATCAATCAGTTATTAAATCTATATATATGAACAAGAAAAATATGTATGTATGTATGATCCAACATCATGGGAGAGCGGCTGAACTGAATTTGATGAAATTTGGTGGGTAGTCTAGAAATAGCCTCACTTAAAATTTAGTTTTAATTTCGAGTTTCTATAACCAGGCGTTCTCGAGATATTAGTGAAAAACAAAACTTTTGTTTGCTTCATCATCGCGGGAGAACAGCTGCGCCGAATTTAATGAAATTTTGTGGGTAGCTTTGAAATATCCCTTCATAAATTTAGTCCAAGTGTCGAGTTTTTAAGACCAGACCAAGGGTTGTCGAGATATTAATGGAAAACGATTTTTTTTCCTAGGAGTTCTACTCTCTAACTCCATGATTCCCAACGAAATAGGTTGGACATCGTTGGTTTAAAACCTGAAAGTCAATTAAATCTCAATTAAGTCAATTAAATTAATGAGTTTTGTGGGAGTTTATTAAACGTATTAGTCACTTTTGAAAATCGCAGGTTTGATATATGAATTTAAGTGGAAACTCTATCACCGTGGTTTATTTTTTACAGGCTTACTCAACAACGAAAAGTATTAAGAAATCAAAATGGTTATTTAATTATCAGCATTTTGTGAGGATTAATGGTTATTTAATTATCAGCATTTTATATCGTGGCAAGTCATTTGACTTGACTCTGCAGCAGACACCGATTATGCCGTTAACTACCCGCTGGAATATATTTATATGTTTTAGTTCCGGGAGGAAAAAACAAAACTTCAATCAAAATTTAGGTAAATGTTTTAAAGAATAATTTGCGATTAAGCTCATAAAAATATTTTTGTTACCCATATACTGATTGCCATACAAATGAGTCTAAAAATCTGGGATATGACTTTATTTAATAAAGTGAAGTGGAGTTTGAGACGCCAGATACTTTCACAATATATTTCCTATTCAATTCATGACTATACATTCATGATTATAAAAATGCAGATATAAAATAAGCTTATTTTCAAGAATATATCTTCTTAGGATATTTCCACTTTGAAATTCAATTGTTTTTTTCGCACAGTGAAATGACTAGGAATATAGCACAAAAGATGTGTTTCCATGGAAACTCGAGATTACAGTATTTTGAACAAACAAAGTGATTTTTCGAAAAGCACAGAATACATAAGAGGACTTTAGAAAGTGTAGATGAGTTTATGTAAAGTGAAATATCGGTTTTCATGTTTAATTCTGATCTATGCATGAAACGTGGCTTCAATGCTAATACGTGTCTTGAATGGAAAAAAAATATTTGATGTGGACAGCACATTACTTTCACTACATAACATAATGTATTAACTTCTTTTACAGAAAAAAAATGATGTACTAGATCCATAACACAATGTTTTTGGCATTGAATAAACAGCATGTAAATTAAAATTGGGCACTTTTGGTAACAGCTGAGTTTAAAAAGAATGACTTATTCGTACTCAAGTGCAAAATTCTCATCAAAATGAAATGGCCATTCAATTAATATCCAATGAAATAAAATACTATTGAAAATTATTTTGCGTCATATTAGAAAACTATTACAAAAATATATTTTCCCATGAATGGAACGAACTAAATCCACGACAATAGTATTAAGAAATTAGTATGTAATATAGCCGATAAAGGTGAATAAATTTAATGATACTTAATACTCTTATTAATTTTAAGTATTTTTTTTGTAAAAAAATAATACAGAAACGTGCAATATCTCAAGATTAGTTCATGCCAGCATTCTAAAGTTTGTGTCTTTAGTTATTGAATAAAAAATTACATCTGAAATTGCGTCTACTTATCAATATCAAAATTTATGACATTTTAAGGATTTTTGCAAAATATCATTACCAAATTACGTACTAAATTACGTTTGAAACGTTCCATTCGTTCGTGAGATATCGCATCCATAAGCACAAACAGGAAATGATATAAAATTCGTTTTACGGCGCGTATTGAAGTTAATAATGTAGTGACAAAACATGGATTTAAGTCGAAAGGATTTTCGAGCTATGATTTATTATGACTTTCGAAAAGGGTTGACACACCGTGAAAGCCCGGGGGCGCGGTAGCCCATTGGTTAGCGCGCTGGAGTTGCACTCGGTAGGCCCGGGTTCGATTCCAGCCACTGCCAAAACTGCCGCCGTGTTCATGCGGAGTACGATCACGTTAAACATGTGGGTCCGAAAGTCCTTCCGAGAGGTTGGTGGTAGGGGAAGGAGAGTACGGTCCCTGTGGATGCCTCCCCCACTGGGTTCCGGTCTAAATTGGGTGGCACTTCCCGGCCGTCCAAACAGTTACCTTACACCTTTCTGGTAGGTCGGACGGTCTGGGTTTCAATCAACAACAACACCGTGAAAGCCCTGTGGTTAGCGCGCAGGAATTGCACTTGGACGTCCAGAGCTCGATTTCCGTCTCTTCTGAAACTAACTGTCGCCGTGTTCACTCGTAGTACGATCCTGTTAAACATGTGGGTTCGTAAGTCCTTCCGAGAAGTTGGTGATAGAAGAAGGAGGGTACGGTCCCTGTGGATGCCACCCCCTGGGTTTCGGTCTAAATTGGGGGCACTTCCCGGACGTACAAACAGGTATCTTACACATTCGGGTAGGTCGGATGGTCTGAAGAAAAAAAGGACTGACACAAGCTCGCAAGGATTGCACTCGAACGTGCCGAGTTCGATTACCGCCTCTGCCCAAATTGTCCTCGTGATCACGCGGCACATTAAATATGTGATTCCGCCAGTCCTTCCGAGAGATTGGTGGTAGGGAAATAATAGCACTGCCCCTGTGAATGTCGCTCCCGTTCGATTCCAGTCTAAATTGGGCGACACTTCCCGGCCGACCAATAGATACCTTACACTTTTATGTAGGTCGAAGAGTCTTGGTCAACGAAGAGGAAGAGGAAGACGGTGATTGTACTCAGAGGACCGAATTTAAAACCCGGCTTTACTAAAACTATCCTCGTGACTACGTGGAATACGGGCACGTTAAATCTGTGGGTCCAAAAGTCCTTTCAAGAGGTTGGTTACTTGAAGCAAAGTCTTACGCAAATTAGAATTTTTACATAAACTAAGTTTCTGATTTACTTAAGGCAAAAGTACGTAAAGTAAAGCGAACAATGTTATTTACACTTCAACGTGTCTATTACTTAAAATTCACTTTGAAATTTAGTTTAAATTAGGTAAATTAAGTTCAAGTTAAATCTTCTCTAAATAGGATTATTTGATAGTGTTTATCGCCCTCTCCGCCTCTTCAATGGCAAGAGTTCTAACATATGCCCAAACTCATTAATAAAAATATAATATCACTATTACTCTCTTTTACGTATAATTTAGGAAAAACTGTTTATGAGATCGATTAATTGATTTACTACTATAGTACTGGGTTAACTGTAACATAAACATTTTTTAAATGTTTAGTTATTAAAACCACTAAATCAGTGACGATGCCCAATGCAGAGGTAAATCCATTTCCTTTATGAATGATATATTTTTGGCAAGTTATAAAAGTATTGAATAATTGATCCTGTTTTAAAAATTGTATCAAATGATTTATCTTAAACTTACAGGAATTCAAAATATTTATTTTTAAATATTTATGTTATAAACCAAATTTCCAAATATTTTGTCATACTTTTAACTTAGTCACAGAAATATAAGTTTAATTTAAGCAATGCAATTTGCACTCAATAAAAATACAAATAACAAGTATTAATTTCCATCAAGTTATTCAATAATCTGAATTTAGTAAACTTCAAAGACTTCGGTATACAAGGCATGTAATCTGATTAAATTACTTTACATAAAATGTTCTTTTATGAAAAAAGTATAATGTTTAATAATTTGTAAAAGAATTTTATTTATTCAGAAAAGCTTTTAAAACCTTATAAATGTAATTACTTTTAATATTTCGAATTATTTGCTTTATGACCGGGAAAAGAACTTTTATCAAGTCTCCACAAAACAGCAAAATACAGAATTTCGATTCGAACGTTTATGGAAAGAAAAAAAATATAAAACGCATACAATGAAAGAACGCATATAATGGTAATATTTAAAATTCTTTAAGATAAAATAGAATTGTGAGGCATTTAAATTTCAAGTTGTAAAGTACTACTCCACTTCAAATCAAGATCATGACTTTTGTATGAACCATTACAATTTACTTTACTCTAAATTAAACTTCCAGTAACCTAATGCGAAAGAATCACAACGACAGAATCACGACAGTTAACACATAAACAACTTCATTTGCGCCGATCCGGTGGTCGAGCGGTCAGGGACATGCGTTTCCGACTGATAGCTGGATTGCCGGGCTGCAGGTTCGAATCCCGCCAGCGGGCATGGATGTTATCATGTTGAAGCCAAGACAGACTTCCACCCTTCGAGGGGCTTCTATAAAAGTGAAGCTGCAAATCTCTTCCCTTTCGTCATGGGACTCCCTGGGGGGTTTTGTGGACGTGGTGCGTAGGCGCCCCTTCACCACGGGGGAATTAGTACACACAGCTTCATTTGCAGCTAACTTTGCTGAGAACTCAAAACACATATACATATATATATTACAAAGCTATATACAAATTATTTATAACGCTAGCAGAACAAATTCTACCCGAGACATACTAATCTACATTAAAATTCAAACCTAACATATTACTAAACTGGCTTTCAATCTGAACCTATGATGATTAACTACGACACAATATATATATATATATATATATATATATATATATATATACTCACCCGATATATATATATATACTCACCCGATTGTAAGCTATACTCTAGATGCTACCTTACATGGGCGATCAAAACACGCACACGCGAACTCGGCGGAATGACAAATACGTAATCCTAAAGTCAGCCCATCTTATAGATCTGGCCAATCGTGAGTATGCGAAAGGCCTGATTAGACCAATGTGGGGCCTAGGGCCTGGTGTTAATTGGGGGCCCCATACACTCATGGCATACCAAATACATGCAAAAACATCACTAAGCAAATTTGGAAGTTTAGGATTAGTGTCCCGAAGGCACTTTTGTACACGTAAAAAATTTTATTTACAAATAAAACTTTAAAATATGTATGATATTTAAAACTATTAACGTATTTTCAAAATGTAAGATAAAACTAACATTATCAGTTTATATTATTCAAATAATTAAATAAATAATATTTTATGATTAAAATGTTTTAACAGATGCAAAATTTAGGAGCTCCTAATATATGAGGGCCCAGAACAGCGGTCCCGGAAGTCAGTGCGTTAATCAGTCCCTCAGTATGCGATTCTTCGGTATGAAAGTTAAGAAGTTTAGGACATAAATTAAAATAAGGAAAAGTAGAATTAGAATAAAATGATAATAAATAATAGAATCCTCACAAAGTTCTCTATGGGAAACGATGTTTATTGGAATTAAGCCACGATGTGTAGAACTTCCAAATCACTAACCCAGTTTCTGAACAATGGCAGACTGCGAATGATCGCTTATACAGTAAAACTTCTTTAAATGACTGTATTCAACAATCTAAGAACAGCCACTTCAAACGCAGAAAATGTTTTTATTATGTAGATTGTTTATTATATCTGTTTTAAGTGACAACCTGCGACAAATTGCTCATCACCGGTATGCAATGATTGGCTAATAAAAATATGTATAATATGGATGATTAAAAGATCTTAATTATTGTTATAAAAACAGGATATTAAGTGGATATATAAGGTTCATTGCGCTAACATTAGAATGAACATCTAAATAAAATAATTTCGTAAATGGTTTGATTAGCTTAAATTAATTAAAATTTAACATGTCCTTAGCAGTGTTCTCACCAAGATTAATTTAAAGTTTTGTAAAATAATAAATTTTCGCAGTCTATAAACATTTTCTATATTTCCCAAAAATATGTTTTGCTAATAATTAAAGTATGTACTCGTATCATAAAAACACATGATTTTTATTTGAGTAGTAGCATACAGTGTAACCTTTTAAAGCATTTCCAAGAGTATCATAAAATATCCGTTTTTATGAAATGCCTATTTAGAGGATGTCTCACAACACTGTAGGTGTATTTTTTAGAAATAATTATAACTTCTTTTATGATTTTAGATTGTTTGTAAGTAATTAATCAGACGACGTAATCATGTGTTTCACTGTAATTATTGCTTCTCTACATACATGCACCCAGTGACACGTTTCTAAAAGGCCATTTTTTCGAGATCTCTTCTGTTAGTGATTTCCATATACAAGTTTTATTATAAAATGTGATCAAATAATCGGATTCTGGTAAGTTGTCATAGGATGAATATGTGTGTCCCATCATTCAGTTTACTTCAATCGAAACTATTATTTATTTTTAAAGACAAATTAATATGCTATTTGTCAAAATTGCTTAAAAGATGAATTCTACTCTTGCCAAAGGAGGCGGCATTCGTGCTTAAAATTTTTTTCCGCTTATTGAGATAGATCAGCTCATTTGGCTTTCATCAAAGACTAATTTAAATATTAAACGATAAAATTGTTCAAGTAGAAATCATTCAATACTTGTGGAGCACGGATTCGTGGTCGCCGTAGAACGTCAGCCTGATACAGGGGATTGAATGTCCACACTTTAAAGAATGGATTATAGAATTTTTCTGGTAAAAGTATTTATATCAGATCCAATAATGATGCTAGATATTATTTTAGCTCCAATCACTGTTATAATTCTAAGCGGTCTGGATTAAAGTGAAGGGATTTCTACCCTATAACAGGGCATTTTTACAACGCCCAATTACAGGGAAAATCTCGCTTGTTCAAATTAATGAGTAAGATCTGTTTTTAAAACTTTATTAATACTAGATAATTCGATATATATATTAGGATGCAACAAGAAATGTATAAAATATCCTTCATGTGGTGGCAAGTGGTGTATACACTTCATTTTCGAAGGAACTATATCGAATTTTTATTCTCTTTCGAGCATTTATTTCATACAGTCGTACAATTTTCGGAAAAAACAGAAGTGACATCTCCAGAACCGAAAGTGTAAATACTTTAAACCTCGCCCCACCCCCACCGAATTTCGATGCTGAATCCCTATCAGTCATTATCTAAGCTCTATCTGTAACCAATCCTCAGAACTATATGTTGCAAGGAAAATACATTTTTTATTAAACTGACATCTCTAGAACCGAAAGTGGAAATAGTTAGTGAGAAAATAATTTAATACTAAATGAATACAAATTATCATCTAAACTCTATCTAGCCAATTATGAAACGAATGAGGGTTTCAAAAAAAGTTTTGAATTGGAAGTCAAAAAGTTAAAACATTTAGTTAATCTCCCAACCCCCGTAAAGAGCTTGATACTGCATCCATATCAGTCACCGAAGCTCTTTCTATAACCGAATCTGATAAATAAACGTTTTAAGTAAAATGGAAATTTTTGAACCGGGATTGATAAAACAAGTGTAGATCCTCTTAGTAAACCACATACCTCATCTTCAATGGAATGCTGAATCTAGATGACTAATCATCTGACTTCTATTCATAGTCAATTCTGAGAAATAGACTTTTTTCATGAAAATTTATGAACCAGAAAGGTGGAAAACTGGAAGTGGAAATTCTTAGCAAAACCTCCCCTCTGAAAATTGATACATAATCCGTATTATTGCCATCTAGCTAATTATCTGATCCTGACAATGTGCTGTAATGGAAATTAAAATTTTTGAATAGGTAGAAATTCTTAGTGAGGCATCCAACTCCTGCAAATTTTAATGCTGAATCCCTATCAGTTATTATCTAAGCTATATCTACTTCAATCCTGAAAATTAGACATGTCAAAGAAAATTTTTGAAGTGGAAAAGGACATGGAAGTAAAAATTCTTAGTGAGCCACCTTACGTAATCCAGAATTTAATGCTGAATCCATATCACATATCATCTAAACTCTATTTATTGCTACTCGTGATAGAGTGAAGGTGGGATTGGGTGTTATACACGTTACCTCGCGTTCCACTAACTTCTCAACATAGGCAAAGCCGTTTGGATTGGTGCCAGGCTTGGTCAACGTGGACAGTGTCTGATTGGAGGCATGATGTCTTTCGCCTCGAATTCCGCTTCTCTCTCAGTGTTAATTACTGCGGCACACGTGAGTGGGAGAGTAGCCAGCTTTATGATTCTGCATTTGTTGTCAACCGGCACATGATCATCCCACTTGGTGTGACAATCTGGGTAGCTATCTTTTGGGTCAACAGATCTTCATTTGTGCTGCAGGCCAATTTGACGGCTCGCTTGTACGTCGACGATATTCTGCAGCCAATTGTTCTGCCTATACTGTTAAGCAGTCCAGGTTCTATTTGGCAACAAGATAACGCTCGACCACATACTGCACGACTTTTTCAACAATGTCTTTGAGGAGTTAATAATCTCCCATGACCATCCAGATCCCATCACCAATGGAACACGTCTGGGATTTGCTGGGACGGTAATTGCAGTATTTTTGGAATACCATTGAATTAGCTGATCTGTTGAAACATTTGTGGCACAATCTTCAGCAGAGGAACATAACCAACTCACTTGACTCTATGTCACATAGAATACTGGCTTGTACTTGGGGAGGATTTACCGCTAACTAAAATGTCATCTTCTTGTTGCCACCATTTCTTAATGAAAGGGATTTTTTTCTGCTCATACATGCCAAGTCTCGCAGATGTAGCTTAGTACACCATTTCTATCAAAAAAGTGTCATTCTTGTTTTAATGCGGCGAAAAAGTAAAAGGATGCTAATAGAAAGAAGAAAAGGTACTTCTATTAAACACATTTTACCTTAATGCATAATTGAGTATTTTTTCTGTATTTTAAAATTTTAATGCCTTAGTGAATTCTTATTATTTATTTCATATGCTTTTGAGCCTATTTCATTTTTTTCGAAAAGATTTAAAAAAACTCCTTTTAAAATTAGGTACTGTCATTATAAATTATATTTTTATCAGAATTCATTAGCAGGCTTTTATGAGTAACGTTACCTGCAATATAACGCTACAATACATTATTATATTAATTCCAGCTTTTACAAAATACCATTTATAGTAATTTTAATTGGTTTTTATCGTTTTATCATGAGCAACTACTTCTTGCTAATGGAAGACATTTAAGATAGACATAGTTTTCATTAATGATAAGTATGATTTAATACGATTTTAATTTACAGTAAATTCATTTAAGATATCTTTTCAAAGCATAGATTGTTGAAGAAAAAATTATAATTTAAGTAAACTAATTAGTATACGTCTACAATTTCTAAACTCTCTTTACTGAAGATACATATCAGTTTGTATTAATATTCTGAAATAATGTATCTATTGTTTAGGGCACTATGTTGAAACAATAAAATGGAACACATTTACTAAATCAATATTATGAAGTGAAATTGTGTATCAAATTGCTAACATAAGATAAATATAGTGCAAAATTAGCATAGTGGGAATGCTGTTGGCGAAGGGGCTGTAATCTGTAGCTTATCGGTTACAGTGTGTTACATAATCCAGATTAATCAGGTGAACCAACATAATTTTTCCAGTGCGACTTGTTAGTTTAGGGTATATCTATTGTGAAACCTCGAACGTTGTCTAATGAACATGAATCGACACCAGAAATGACCGAAACGGGTATATGGAAGACAATAAATATGTAACAAAAATTCGTATCATTAAGACTCATAACACAGTGATGCATGCAACTCTGGTCAAATTATGCGGTCATACTCTTTTTCGAATTTAAATCCGTTGATGTTGATGGAGGGGATTTTGAAGATGCTGTACATTAGATTGCAGTGCATGTTGTTGTTTTTGTATCTTTTCTTACTATAACAGACGTTCACCAATAATCGTGCCATGTGACATAAATGCCTTCTACAACAAATTTAGTGTCAATTCTTGCTGACTATACAATGTTCTGCAACTCTGTTATCGTTTTATTTTGTTTACATCGTGCTGTTGCAGAATTCGTTAATCTAACTTTTAAATGCTCTACTAAGAGGAGCTGCAATCGTAGTTATACGATCGGACTACTTTACTTTAGATCATTTTACTTTATCATTTTGCTTTAGATCTATTTAACTCTCACGAGGCTTTCCTCACAAACGTTATTAGAGTGCTTAAGGGCCATGTACAAAATATATTTAACTTATTTAATCTTCCTTTGACCGTTTAGGAAGTTAGGATTAAAGCAAAGGAATTTAAATAAATTTTTGAAGATTTCATTTTAATGTAATTTAATATTATATTCAAAATAAATTATATTAATTTTAATGTTTTATAGTTTTAAGCTGTGTTTTAATAGAATTAGATTTTAACATATAAAGAAATGGCTCGCATCGTAAAATGCGGAGCAAATAGAGATAAATTAGCAGCAGACGTACTTTTCGCAAATCATCTGCATTTCCTTCTTCAATGCAACAAGTCTGGACCTAAACGCCCCAAAAAGCTCAAAACTATGTCGGTCAAACTGGAAATGGCAAAACGATAGTTATGATATAGTAGCGCCACCTAGTTTGACAAAAGAGAAATAAAATGATTAAAATTGAAAAACAAGGAAATATGAACCTGAGGCACAAGCAAGAAAAAGTAAAATACAAAGAATATAAACTGAAAACAATTAAAACGGCGGTGAAATATTGAGTTAATGACAATCATTAACCAGATTACTGGAATAACCATTTAACTATTCTTAACGTGATAATTATCTGTCACGTATTCCATATTTCTCCTAGGTTTGGCATGACCACTTCTAATTTTTTTGTTTGAGTTTATATTCTATGCATTTCATTTTTTCCTTGTTTGCTTCTTATGTATACATTTTCTTGTGTTTTCTAACATTCTCGCTTTATTTCCTTTTTGTCAAACTAGTAGGCGCTTCTATACTGTACTCTGTCATTTTAGCAATAACTTTGCGCCCGACATAGTCTTTCGCTTATTTGAATGTCTAGGTCCCAACTTGTTGTTCTAAAGAAGTATATCTAAATGATTCCCGAAATGTACAACTGTTCAGTTATTTTTATTTGCGCTGCATTTTACGTTGTGAACAAGTTCATTATTGATTGTGCGCAAAGTCACATGCTTTAACTTTATTCTAACATGCGTATATTTCTAGTGTCCCAAAGTATATAAGCTATGCAAGAAAATATTGTACAGTTGTACACAAAAATAAACTACCATACGTAATAAAAACGGACAATACTTTAACTGTCTGTTCTGGTAACGACAGGAAACTAAATTATATCTTCTTTAGTAAAGATTTTCCTTACATAGTACCACGCAATAGTTTTTAATACGCCTTTTTTCTTCTGTGACAAGGAGAGCTTTATAATATTTTTTACACTCTGTAATGACACGTATTCTTAATCTGGATTTTAACTTAATCTACATTTACAGACTAAGATAAGAAAAAGTGCTAAGAGTTTAATACACTTTGAGAATAAATTCTGAATGCGAAAAGACTCCAAATAATGTCGATTTTAATCCTCTAATTTTTTGAAAAATTCACGAAGCTGTTAGGACGAAATGTTTTTGCTTCTAATGGAAGGTATAAGAAATTTGACAAACCAAAGAGGATTAGGCGTCCATTTAAAATATACTTAGTCGAAACAATTTGGGTGAAATAAAATTATTTTTGTACGAAACACTTATTTTTTATGAGTTACGGAAATGTTTTAATCGTTAAGAAAACATCTGTTTAAATGGGTATTTGAACAAGGCTGATAAATAAAAGTGGTTATAATTATTGTTACGAAAGCGCAATTCTCCCTGTTTGGCGCTTTCTCTTTCGTTCGTCTCGAAGGCCATGCGAAGAAAACACAGTCCATAACGGCAGGATGACGTGAGCCCAGGGTTACCAGGATTTCCCATTTAAAATAAGGGTTACCAGATTTGGCGATTGGCCGCCAATTTGGCAACATTTGGTGACCAGACACTTCTGAAAATAACTATGTACCTGAACCCCGAAACTTTATGAAATAATTATTAGTCTAGGCCATATGAAAAGATTTTCAGAAGTTTCTGTAGAGAGACTATTAAAAGACTCATAACTCCGTTGCACCGGGAGTTGATAATATGCGACCTACAATGAACTGTGAATTTTGTCGATGTTTTAAGAATGGTAGCAGTTGCTTTGTGAAACTATTTTCGTCAGTATTTTTCGAATAATATCGGAAGTGAAATTCCTGGAGCATTTAAGTGCTGTTTGATTCTATATTGTTTCAGTTTACTTTGTGATTGTAAAAAAACGTTACTTATCCAGAAACTTGGTCTCGTTCTTGTATACTGCGTATACACTCACGATTCTAGAGGATACGATTGTAACAAACTGGTGTCAGAAGTGGGATCTCTAGAACTTGTCACTCGTATATGATAGTAACTAGAAAAACGAGGGAGGAACAGTTGAAAAAGATGATGGCTTTGATGAAAGCTGGACAAGACGAAATGATGGCTTTGATGGAAGCCGGACAAGACGAGATGAAAGCCGCACAAAACGGGATGATGGCGTTGATTAAAGCAGGAAGAGACGCGATGAAATCTCTACAAGATGAAATCCCGACAAGACAAAATGAAAGAGTTTATGAAAGTCGTACAAGGTGAGATGAAGGTCGGACAAGAAGCGACGACAGACGAGACGAAAGACATGCATGACACCTCCAATGGAGGACATTTTGGCAGTAGCAAGATGCTGAACAAGTCAGTGAACGTTTATTGTGTTGCAATGTGGTGAAGTTTGACGTTGAGCACTGGTGCAAAGAATTCCGCGCTCAGAAGGGACAGAAGACGGAAACACGTGGGCTTCTTCAGTGTTACAATGTCGGAGCTCCTTTCGAAAGAATGGCACTCGACATTTTGGCGCCAATGCCACGAACTTTGGACAATAACAAATACATCCTAGTTATAATAGATTACTTCACAAAGTGGCTAGAAACTTACGCAATCCATAACCAAGAGTTTACAACTATTAGTGAAGCTCTAACTCGGAACTGGATATGTCGTTATGGGGTACCCTCTCTCATCCATTTTGATCAAGGAACGAACTTTTGTTCTGGCATATTAACGGAACTATGTAAACAACTCGATATGGACAAAATTTGAACTACTCCTCTTCATCCTCAATCTGACGGTATGGTAGATAGATTCAACAGAACGATACTTAATCATCTCTCTATACTCGTATCCAGAAACCAGCAAGACTCGGACCGTTACCAAAAGGTGTTCCTGCTGGCGGTGTTCTACGTCACCTACCGGTGTTCCTGCGGCTATCGAAGTGCTGTCCACGAATCGACTGGTCATTTTCCATCAAAAATGATGTTTCACCGGGACATACGATTATCATGTAACCTAATGTTTGGAAGGCCTTGTGATGCTCCTTCATCACCTGATGAATATGTGCAAAATCTACAGACACTGTTGGAAGAGTGACAGGATAAACATCCTCTGACAGGATAAACATTCCTACCTATAGAAAGAAGATCCGATGTGATACCAAAGCTAATGAAGTGCGATTCCAGGAAGGCGACAAAGTGTGGCTGTTTAACCCTCGGCGACGACCATGATTTTCATCAAAATTACGGCACACCGGGGAAAGGATGTACGTCATCAAGAAAAAAATAAGCAGTGTCACTAATCGAATCGAAAATTCGTCTTCAACCAAACCAAAAGTCATCCATATCGACAGATTGACCACATATTTTTTGTAGCTCAGTAGAGTTATATTACCCGGGCATGCAGTCTTACGGAGGGGTAGTGTTGTGAATGCCCAATATTCCCTTTTTGGCGCCCTTTCTTTCCTCTGTATAGAAGGTCAGGCGAAGAAAACACAGTCCATAACGTCAACATGGCGTGAGGATGACAGAAGCCCAGGGGTGCCATGATTTCCTAGTTACAAGAAAGTGTGCTAGATATGGCGATTTATTGCCAATTTGGCGACTTCCGGAATGTTTCAGAAATTTCACGAAATAACGATTAGTGTAGGAGATATGAAGCGATTTCCAGAAGTTTCTATAAAAAGACTACGAAAAGGACTTCCCACTCCGTTGGAGTTCAGTTGAAGAGCTGACAATATATGAGCTATAGTAAAGTGTGACTGACTTTTTTCAATATTTTGAGAATAGTAGGGGTTGTTTTGTTGTTGTTGTTGTTGAGACCCAGACCGTCTAGGGGTTGTTTTGAGAAATTATTTTCGTCAGTATTTTGAGAATAATATCGCTTATTCAGTGAAATTAGTGGAGTATTTATGTTCTGTTTGATTCTATATTGTCACTGTTTACATTGCGCTTGTGAATATACGTAAGTTATCTAAAAACTTGGAATCGTTCTTGTATTATGCATATACACATAAGATTCTGGAGGATACGTTCGTAACATTATTCTATGTACGACGTTTATACAAAGGTAATAATAACGGTAATAACAACGGTAATATAAGTTTATACAACGGGGAGTATAGACATTTTTATAAATGTCCATCTGTGAACATCTTTTCTGCCCCAACCGGGAATCGAACCACGAATCTTCGTACTAGCCAGCTGAAGCTCTATCGTTGAGACTGGGATGGAATTGCAAGCTCGTCTCGCTAAAGTGGAGTCTGTATACTTCCGCACTTTTTAGCACAAAGGACATGCGGAAGAAGATGGTTGCTAATTGCTCTACAGGGGTATACACAATTTCAGATTCAATATTCGCAGTGAGCGAGATTTTTGGATACGCATCAGTTAAATAAAAGATAATAGAAATGATGAATTAGCAGAAACAATTCTGAAGTTATTAAAGGACATCGCAAAATGTTACGGAAGCATGAACTAAATAATGAACTAAATAATTGCTTTGGCAACTAGTGTGAATTCCCTTTCTTGTTATACTAAATTGGGCTTTTAAATTCCTTATTCATTATTCATAATTTATACAATATGGTATAATTTATACAATATGCATAATTTACGTTTTCCAATTCTTAACTTCCTTAATGTCAAAAATATTATTTATGCTTTAAGCGTATTTTTTGGTTGTCTTTGATCTTAAAAATATTTCATTAAAATCTCCTTTTTACGACGCACAAAAATGCCATGGTCATAGTGCTTTCGAGCACTATTATGCCCTTCATCAGTGGCGAAGTGAAAATAAGTTGCGAACATAGGCTTAACTATAGGCCATAAACGCCAGGCAAAAATTACATATCAATCAATTTACATTTTTTTTTTCATTTTTAAGTACGAGACATTTAAAATATAACTTAATTATAAAATACAAATTACAATAAAAGGAAAAGGTTCATAAATTAAATGGTAACCAATAGGAATGTCGTCCAAATACGAAATAAAGCAACTACTGCATTTTCAGAAAATCATATAAAGTTTTCACACGTCGTGAGCCGATGTTCCCGACCACTCAAATTGCTGCTCGTGCCCTAGGGCGAGTCGGGTGGTCTGGGTCTTCGACGTTGTGAGTCGAGAATGAGACGCTAAGCACAACTAAGGGTCTGAACAGTATCAAAATTACAAATTGACTCATGTAATGGTATACGGAAGTACATGTAGGCCGCATGTAACTGCCCTGGCCAGGCGCCCTTTTTGTTAAAAAATAATAAATTTCTGTGGGTGGGGGTGTGTCTCCGTTCTTGGTGACGCGTGTTGCTTGCTTGGTGTCGTTGCGGGCGGGTCTCTGGCTTGCTGGATGGGGGTTTCGGCCGGCTTCGCCGGCGTTCTTCTCCGGGACTGGTGGCGCTGGCCTGCTGTCCCCTTGGTGTCCCGGGCTGAGCGCGCAAAATTAAAAAATCTGATAAGTAAATTTATCAGAACGAATGCGATTAAATAACGTAGTAACGGTAGAATGGGGGATTAAACTGAAATTCATGGCAAAAATGAATAAGTGAACCAAAAAATTACAGGGTGGTACGGAAGACTTGATTTATACTGCATAAAATCAGAAACGGGAACAAGGTTGGTATTGGGATGGATAAAATTATAGCGAATATGGGAAAATATTTTATAAAGGGACTCGGAAAAGTAAACGGCCTCATGACCAAGGTTAAAGATAAAGTCAATTTCAGTAATTAAAGCTAAAATAGATGAAAAACGTTAAAGACACGATTAAAATGAGCATTGAAAGGGGCTTGTTCAGAAGAAATTGGGTGACAGGAGTTAGCGGAAATAAAATAATTTGTGAAAATAGGTTTACGAAAATAGCAGTTTGAAAATAAAGAGAGTTACGTGATACAAGAACATCCAAAGACGATTAAGAAAAATTAGAGACTCATGTTCAACGGTAAAATTAATAGAAGTATGAAAATCGTTGACAGTATCCAAAAGATTAAGGCGGTTGCTCAAACTATGGTTCCAAATAATAAACACATCATCCACATAACGACATAAAAGAATAGGTTTAAAGGATAAAAAAAAGCAAAATTTCGTTCTCGAGCTCCTTTGTGTCATTATGTGCATGATACTCACTTTTCAAGCATCCGTAAAAACTCATCAAACGTTTTTCAGATTATGTCTATGTGTGTGTGTGCATGTGAATGTGTGCGATATCTAACGAGCGAATGTGGCGTTTTAAACGAAATTGTGTACAAATATTACAATCGATTAATACTGGAAACCTATCGATTTTAAACGGAATCGAATGTTCGGGGAATCCCAAAATTTTCGATTAACATTATGAAAAAATCATTGAAAAATCAGAAACTTCAATAGTGTTATGTAAATGATCATTTCTTATTTTAGTAATTTCCTATTCGAAAATGAATGACACAAACTTCAGAACGCTGGCATAAACAATTCTCGAGATATTGGTATTTTTTCTAATATTTTTTTTTCAAATATTACATGAAATTAAAAAAAAGTATTAACTATTGTGAAATATGTTGGCTTTTCATGCAATATTATTCGACAAGTTTGTTAATACCATTCTCATGAATTTAGTTCGTTCCATGCAAGGCAAAAGGTAATTGTGCAATCGTTTTATATTTTTACGACTGATAATTCGCTAATAGTCATTTATGTATAAGAAAAGCTCTTCTCTACGTGTGCTACACTTAGTAATAAACTTAGTGAACTTGGCGACTAATTTAGCGAAATATTGCCAACTTTGTGATATGTCGTCCAAGATTGACAAAAATATAATCAAGATTTCAAAAATGACCCTACATTAACAGAAATGGCGTAAATTGATGAATTAATTGTTAAAACATTCTAATATATGATTTAGATTTCTTATTGTAGATGCTATCAATATTGATAAATGTCAATTAGACTAGCGCGAAATATAATGTAATTGGGTACTTTGAAATATTTTTACATGCTGTCATCCGAAAAAACGCTAAATGTAAAATCCAACGTTAAAAAAATTGTGGCATGGATCTTATACACCGTTTTTTCACCGTGAAAGAAGTAAATTTATTGCATTGTATAGGGGACGCCGTGTGCTGCCCAGTTCAGATTTTTTTTCTCATAGTCAATATTCAACAACAACAACAACAGAAAAGCTAAAAATAATAATAGTACCATAGATCATTCTGTGTCCCTAAAATATTGGTGATCTTGGCCCTGAAGGCTCGCACCTAATTCGGGACCTAACCTCCAAATTGGATAAAATTTCATTGATTTGTATTTAGATCAGAGTGAATACGTACATTGCACATGCAGACATACATATGCACACACACACATACACATACACAGAGATATCACGCTAAAAACAGTGGGTTCGGATTCTAGAAGGCCCAAAAGGTATAATATATTCTTCGAAAACCCAAATTATTATTTTTAACCCTAGTCTAACAATTTCCTTATACATTACCATATTTTATCCTTTCTGCTCACAATTTTAGGTTTTGATATATGATATGATTAATGTTCAAGATAAAATATTACCCCGATATATGATTTCTGTAATTGTTTCTTTTGCCATTGTTTCCCATTTTCAATCGATTCTTTAATTATAGAGCAAGACCTAGCTTGTTAAAGTTCTGTATCCAAAGACGACTGCCTGTTTGTTGAGTTCTTAGAAGGATAACTGTAATTGGAAAGAAAGGAAACAATCGGAATTGTATGCTATGATTGATAGAATTTACTCTTTTTTTCATATCATTGACTCGAGCAGAAATATTTACTCATATATATCCACATACATGGATCGCGTTTCCCTGTTTTTATTTAATCATGTTGTATTCAAGTCAGGGATATTGCTGGTCAGTTCCACTGTAACTGGCGTAACAATCAATACAATACTTGTGGCTTCTTTATACTAGGAAACATTTACTAAAACTGACAAAGTAAAACTTTATTCTTTAAAATATTTATTACCTATGACTATCATATAGAAACTTTCGAATGAAATTTCTTGCTATGAATATACCTCTATAATTTCATTTTAAAATTGTTTAATTGGCGTAACGTAATTGGACAAGATGTAATTGCTGATTGAGTGAAAAGTTAAATACTATCAAAATGTTAAAACTAGAATGGTAGAATGGTGTTTCTTGCTTATAAACAATATTAAATAACTAATAAACTAAATTCATACCTATTTATATTTTTTATCCACCATAATTTTAAAAATTACAATATTTTTTGTAATTGACGTAACATGATGCTTCAGTAACTGATGTAAGAGTATCAATGTCTTATGATGTCAGTTATATTTGTAGTGTATTTTTATTTTTCGAAATTGTTATATGAAATCATAAATTTTTTTACTAATACACATGGATATTTTACTATATTTTTAATTAAATCATAAAAATATAGCTTTCTAGCTAGCTAATCATGCATTTCTTCTAATTTATTTTGGGGTAAAAATGAGACTTCTGTGTGGAATTGATTTGTTACGAATACCTGATATTACTGTGTTGTGTCTATCTTGACTGAAAAACAACTTTTACAGTTATCAAATTTCATTACGAAAAGGTCCGTGTCAATGGACATTGGTGGTGAATTTGTCAACGTTCGCGACAATGTTGGTAAAATGTCGCCATCTTTGCGTGTTTTGGAATTCTTGAGAAAATTTACAAGGATTGATGGAACGTTTTACTATTATTTTTATAAATAATTAGAAAATTATTTGAACATGTCAAAACAAAAAAATTATCATTCTTACTAAATTACGTTGTAACTTCTTTTTAATAAGTTTAATTTTGTTTAACAGTGTAGGACACTTATCGCCTAAAATAGCCAGCTAAATCAAAAACTGGCTCAGTTAGGTTTTATTTCGTGGTTTATACTATACACTTGTACACTTGTGAAAAGTTTCAGCCAACTAGGTTACTTAGAGGAGGGGGGTGGTTGCTTCTGGTGGGTCTGGAAAGATTTCTGGATTCACGCTCATTTTCTCCGCCTCTTGTGGGGAAATCGAAAATCTTAAAACGTTATGTTTTCTCAATACTATAAATGCGCAAAGTTTTAGACTTCCATGCCACTGGTGGAAAACGATCTAGAGGGTCTGTTCGAATCACCACTTCCATTTTATACACCACCACCTTCTATTTTGCCACCTTCTATTTATCCATCCGGTTCTGTTCCGTGGCCAGTACTAAATATTTGCAAAGATTCCGCTTTTTCGGTCATAAAGGGGCTTTTGAAGTGTCTGTAGAAACGCAAAACATTTATTTTTTCACCTCCCCATTCGCGCGGAGTGGAATAAAAAATCTGGCACCTTTATGTTCTGCCCCGTATTTGGGACAATAAATGTTGAAGACTCAGACCAAACGACCAACCCTAGGGCTAATGGTAGCTTAGTGTGTGGCCGGGAAAAGGGACAATAAGTGTGCAAATAAGTGTGTAAATATTAGTAAATATTAGTGGGGCAATAAGTGTGTAAATATTTAGCCTTCTAGTTCAGAGAGGGATTCCGTTGGGTCTGGAAGACACAGAAACGTTAAAAATGATTACATAGATGCAAGTGGACATTGTAAAAAAGTGAAGTGTTCTACTTCTACGTATCAACATATTCCCATATTTAAACCACACTTGTCACAATTGCAGCCTTCTTTCTGATCAAAAAGTTTCAATTCTAGCTTTAAACTATTTATTTTATGTTTTTAGTAACTTAGATTAAACACTTCACAGTTCTTCAAGATCGGTATGAAACTTTTGTAACTGATACTTTTCACCTTTTGTTTCGATGTATCCCCTAGATTCAATGGTTTATTCTCAAGCTACAAGCATGGATTTGAAAATTTGGTGACTTAAGTTGTTTTCAAACCAGCAATACGCTCAAACTGAGGCAAGGTATAGTTAAGTTTCTGTCTAGCTACAACACTCACAAAACTAACTTTGGTAACAGTAAATTAGCAATTAAAAGCTCAAAAAGTTTACAAACAAGGAAATCCTACATCAAAATACAAAATTATTAAACATTTAGAGGATTTCTTTTATCACATAACTTCGTTCTCTGAACATTGGAAATTCTTATATATACCCTCTAAAAACATATCCTGAAAAACCTGGATATTTTGTGACATTCATGAACTATCACTGAATCGAACTATCAAAAACTTGCCAAATAACTCCAAGTTAACGATATTTAGTAAAATTTGCAGCCAAATTTGTCACCAATCTCAGGTGATCCGAACTTCGCATCGAATGCAATTGTACGCTGTAAATCTTACTGTTTTACATGAATAGTAATAAGACTGAAAAATAGGCAATTTCAAAAATATATTATTTACATTTATTATACAAAGATAAAAAAAAGGTTACACCCCAGAACTTAAATTCCAACACCGACTGCTAAGAATGGTAAATTTTAACGTATTAAAGAAAGATCATTTTCAGATTCACTATCAAGTTTACTACCAAGTTTACTACCACGTTTACTCCCAAGTGTAACCGAAAGTTTTTAATTAGGAGGAAGTGCATTCTTATATCCCGTTCACAGTTTAAAGTATAAAACTAATTGCTCAAATCTTAACATTTTAGCCCGTTTTTACATGTTTTTT
The DNA here is from genome assembly GCA_951213105.1 of Amaurobius ferox. Lineage (NCBI taxonomy): Eukaryota > Metazoa > Arthropoda > Arachnida > Araneae > Amaurobiidae > Amaurobius > Amaurobius ferox. Next base: position 30,610,863 of record OX578134.1, read on the forward strand.
TTATGTTTTTGATTTTATACAAGGAGCTGTTTAAATATGAGGTATTCAGTAACTGTGAGATAATTTTCCGTAATTAACGCATTTATCTTTGTTACTGTTCTTGCATTTATTTATTGATTTAATAACTAAAGTTTTGTTGTTTTCTGTTATAATGTCATTACAACGGGTATCGTATATAGGAAGGTATATCAAAACTGTTACACAGTTTCAATTCACAATAACTAACATCCTAATTAATGTAATATATGCACAGAGCGTTATTGATTAACGATTTAAATTCTTAAAAGTTCCTTTCTCGTTATACAGATCGTTTGATGTGAATTAAGTACCAAAGCATTCTTGAAGTTGTAAAGTAGCGAAAATGTGGCATGAATGGGCCATGTTATGAATGTAACACTGATCATGAATCCGTGACAAAATATTATTTTAGCTTTAGCTTTGGCCATTAGATTTTGGTGCTATTGTTTTTCAAACGAGTCAGGGGAAAAAAATTGATGTGTATGTATGTGATCTGAAAAATTACAATTTAGTGTTTTCAGATGTAGCAAGTAAAAAAACGTAGTTTTTTAAATACCAACTTTTTTCATTTATATGCAACTTAAAAGTGTATGTATTAAAATATATGTAACTTAAATGTATGAAAAACAATCTCATACCAGATTTGGAATTTCTGGTCTTGAGTGATTCCCAAAAATAAGTGATTGATTTCTACATATAAGATGATGAGTAATTTAACTTCTATAAGATATAGAGAAAAAATGTTAACCAAAATACTTTTGCGGTCCATACAAATAGTATCTGTGGTATGCATACATTACAAATTATTACAGTCAAATATTTTATTGTGTATCAACATGTGCAAATGAAATTTTCTTTTAAAAAACCCCGATAGAACGCGAATTGTTTACACAATACATTTTCTTACAAATTATTAGTTACTAGAATATAACCCTGACGCCTCTGGTCACCGTTTTGAAAGAAATGAGTTATTTCTAATTTTATCAAAGTCTTTGGAAGAAAAACTAACTGTAAACTTCAGATTACTAAGGAAAAAAAATTGAAAATAATGTGAAAGGAGAAAATATTTATATTTATTGTTTTTGACAATGCGACCACTCTGATGTGAAAAGGTTTAAAAGAACAATAATTTACATTTGAAATATTTCTTTGGAGAAAAGACAAAAAAAAAACGATCCTCGAGCAAAAATTTAATTAGCGAAGAAGAGCGCTCCGGTTTTTAAAATGAACACTGAATTCAAGCATCAGTGAACGTGGAAAGTCAATGGGGGATTGAGAAAATTTAGTGTTCACATGGAGGGTTATGAAAATGCTGATGTAGTATCTATATTGAATGTTTATCCGTGATTGAAACACGTTTGGCAACATTTTGTAACAGCTTTACCCAAAGACAGATCGATAAATAGCCAGGTAAATCAAGGTGTTTATATATAGTACGGTTTACCGTATATGACGCGTATTGTAAAATAAGTAGTTATTTTTCACAAAAACATACCGTTACAAAAAAAAAAATCTGGTGTGGGTAACACATGACTTTCCTTATATAATGTAATGAATTTACTACTTTTACAGTAAAAAAATAGGTTTTTCTTATAGTAGATACGAATATTCTTTCCAAGACATTGAATTTTCGACAATTAGTGGTCATTTTCATTGATTTAGCGTCATTTTAATCCATTTGGCGAGATTTTCGTTAATTTGACAACATTTCAAAAAGTCGCCAAGTTGGCGACATTCCGCCAAATTCGTCGCCAAGATCTCGCCAAGCGTTATGCACTAAGAAATAAGTTATTCTTACAGTCGATAAATGACTATTGGCGTCCAAATACAAAAGTGTTACTCAGAGAATCTTTTTTCATGAATGGAACGAACTAGATCCACGAGAATGATGTCACCCAATTTATCGCATGGTATTACATATGAAAAGTGAACATGTTTATCAATAGGAATTTTTTTTTTTTATTTTATATGACTTTTTGATATATTTTTTTTTGAAAAATGTGCAATATCTCAAAAACGGTTTGTGATGGCGTTCTAAAATTTATGTCAATCGTTTTCTAATGAAAAATTACATCAGAAATGTCTATTTGCGTAACTTTATTGGTGGTTTGGATTTTTTGACGATTTTTTCAAAATTTCATTCGAAAATTTAGGGGGGTTCTGGACATTCGATTGCGTATAACAACAATAGGCTTCCAGTGTTTACGGATTGTGATTTTTGTACCGAATTTGGTTCAAATCGGTCCATTCGTTCGTCAGTTATTGTCTCCACAGACCCACTGACACACACACACACATACTTTCACACACACACACACATCACTCCAAAAATGTTTGATTCGTGATCAGGGATGCTTGAAACGTGCTCTCCCGTCGAAAACTCGAATTCGAATTTTCGACCCCGTCACAATACATTCCTTATACATTATGTATATAAGGAAAGTAAAAATGAAAAGTGTAACATATATATTCCACTTTTACGTGTCAATATTTTTAGCTGAGTTCATATTGTCTATAGAAGTGATGTTACATGCACATGACACAGACAGAAGAACGTCTGTATTCTACTCCGCAGGTAAGCGAACGTTTCCTTACTGGCTATATTCGTTTTATGAACCGTGGACAGGTTAGTATTTTATTGTCAGAAGCTAAAGGATATGTTTCATTTATTAAGAATTATATGTTAATTATTGGAATAAGTACATTCTTTTAAGTTTATTGTACCCCCATATATATAATATTATATCTGTGTTGTCTACTTAAAATTTAATATTTCGTTTTACAATTAACTCTATGAATTTCCACCTTGAAATTTTCTACGATATTTGAAATTTCTTTATAGCAGATGTTTGTAAATGTAAAACTGATTGAATTTTCTGTGATATACTTGTAAATCAAGAAAAATAAATCTGATGGTCTTTGAACATATCCGAAATTCTGGATATTAATTGATGCTTCAATTAATCATACATTATTTTCAACCTTTTCACTCTAAAAGTATTTCTTTGATTCCGTGTATACATACTGCCAAGCAAACAGAATTTGATGCCAAATGTATAAATACTATAAAAAGAAACTTTAAATTAACAATTTATGCTGTAATTGAATCCCTGGGCTTTTTAATGTGCTTATATGTTGCAATAAATTTTACGTAACGCGTATTTTAAAATATAGTTTCCTTAAAAATACCTCTTCAAGAGTTTTTACCACAACTTTCCTGACGATATGACACTAATTAACTGTCAAAATGTTTTCCATAAACATTTAAGTTGTTTACGCTTCCCGAAAATTTTCTTTCGTGAAATTAGAATTCCTCTCAATAACAGTAAAATGAAGGATTTAATATTTTAACGAACATTTTGTGTCATACTTGCATCTTATATAGTTATAGTATGTTAAATTTGATTAGTTCAAGTGCACTTCGGAGTGAGTTTTTTATAATTTGTTTTAATTATTTTATTATTTAATGTGCATATAAAAATTTGGACAATTTTTCCACCAACTTATACGTACAATCTAGAAAATTATCATTTCATTAATAATATCATGATGAACTACCCATAATGCACTTCTACATAATCACTGACTGGCATCTGTAAGATGTTTTATAAACATTTGATGAAAAGAAAAACCGTTTTTTTGTTGTTGAAATAGGCTGAATGCTTTTTTACATGTTACGACAACTGATAGTATGAAAGAGAAATTTGATGAGCATGATATAACAGAACATTAGCAGAACATATTTAGCAGAACACGCTCGGGATGTCAAAGGTGGGAAACTTTCTACGGCCCTTGCTCATTATGTTGCTAATGATAATTTTCTGCCTATATTTGAAAAAACTTTCCTTTTAATGCATTGTAATAAACCTCGTAATATTCTCCTTTTTGAATCCCTTTTTATTTATATCTACCATGCGTCGATTTGTAATTTTGACTCCGTTGAAATTTTAAGTTATGCTTGGCGACTCATTCTCGACTCTATGTAATTAAAATCTCTTTATAGTTATCTTTGACGTCATTCTCATGGGGATTGTGCTTGACTGTCCTTTCTCAATTTGCATTCCTGTAATAAAATAGTATATTTAATTGTACTTTTCTTGAGATATACTCCTTTTTGAATCCCTTAAAAAATATTTTATGTGTTTTGTGTATTTTTCCTTTGATAATCGAATGTTCATTTACTAATTGTATTTATGCAAATTTGTCATCTTTACTGGTCTATATATGAACGATCATTTTTACTTTCCATGTAGCCACTGATGAAGAGCGTATTAACGCTCGAAAACGCTCTGACTTTTTTCCATTGTGTACGTCTTATAAGAAGTGTAATAAAAGACCTTCTGTCAAAGTTGTGTGCTTTTTCTTATTTATGATATAACATATTAAAAATTATTAAAATGATGCTATTCTTGGATGTATAGGTTTTTTAAGTTCAAAGCAGCAAACTGAAAAAAAATCGCAGAAAGAACAGATAAATAACTAATTCGATCGCAAAAATAATTGAAAAATCGGATGTTACTATAAACCACGCCAGTTGTAAGCGGTAACCGACTTGTATTTTTGACAACTTTACAGGCTTGGTGACTAGACTAGGTTTTACCACGTTAGATGGTTTTTACTTGTAAAGTATTTCTACAACGGTCACATCTGGACTGGAGAAGGTTGAATAACATCATGTATATAACGGAGTATATACTTGATGTATATAACGGAGTATATAACATCATATAACGGAGTATATAACGGAGTATATAACATCAAGTATAAAACGGAGCGGATAGCTAGGAGTCTATAATTCTCAGTCTTCTGTTCTGTCAGTACAATTTCAACAATCCAGGTATGTATCGTATGCTGCGTAGAATCGTAGTAAGGTGTATAGCAGCCGTAATCTATCCGGATGAAGCAGTTACATGTTAGTTATGTGGGACTATTGGATACAGAGCTATTACGTGTTAAGAGCATTTACAAAAAAGTAACTGGTTGCTGAAGGCAGCTGGTATTTAATAAAATATTAATGTCTGCTATTATCTAATACAAATACAGTCACTGAATTACCGGTTTTGTAATATTTTTTTATCCTATGTCGGTCTCTGACCTCTCGGTCATAAGTCGACGAGCAGCCCAATACAAAGGAGAACGGTAAAAATTGTCACTAAAAGCCCTGTCAGTAACACATAAAGGGAAACAGTCAAGAACAGCAGGGCATATGCTGAGGTGCTCTCCAGTCAAGGGAACGCCATGGTCGCAAATAGAGCAAACATCTGTATCTGTCAGTCCCATACGATACCGGTGACTATGTAAGTAATCATGACCCGTGGCAAGTCTGAAGCAAGCCAGGCCAACTGCTCTATGCAAGGAACTGGGTATTTTTATCGACTTATTTAACAGGGAGTTCCACTTTTTCCCAGAAGCTCTCTCCCTGTACAGACTTAAACGGTTAGCTTTAATAGAGAAGGATATATATCATTTTATATGTCGCACAGGCAAGGGAGGATCCGGTTACATAATTTGAAATCCATTCTTAGCTAATAAATCTGCCCGCTCATTTACATATATCCCGCAATGGCTTGGAATCTACTGCAGGGCAATGCGGTTCTTGATGTTCAGCAGCTTATCTATTTTTTCCACACAATTCTTGGAAATCTCTCATTCCCAAAGATTGAAAGTTGTTAAGGTCATAATTGCTGCCCTAGAATCAACAAGAAAGACGATATTTTCCATTCCACACTGCTCCATTTCGTCTAAGGCTAAAGAAATGGCTATTTCACCATCAAAATTGTCTAAGCGTTTTTCAACGGCGCAAGACAGTGCACGTTTTGTAATATGATATTAAATGAAAATCCCAAACAACTAATAACTATGATCAGCTGAAGTTGATTGGTGGAAGTCCCCTTATATCCTAATGAGCATTTTAGGCAATGATACACATGTTAAATTGGATCGTATTACAGTCAAATTTTTTCAATTATACTAAATGCTGTGCGTTATAATATTTTTGTAATTTAACTTTTTTCGATAAAACTTTTTTTGTATAAAAAGTTAATTTGCTTAACTTTCTACAAAACATGGTACAGAATTGAACTTACTATTTTATAACTTTCTACTAATATAAAGCATTTCTCAATTAGAATTATGGGTCTACAACTAAAGGTTAAAAAAATCCTCCACTATTCACTTTTGTAGGACACCCTGTATAGCCGATAAAGTGCCACATAATTTAGACCAGAACCCAGTGGAGGTCACATTCACAGATACTGCACCAGTTTTTCCCTACTCCGACATCTAGGATGGACTTTCAGACCATAGACTTTCAGACTTAACGTTCCCGTACTCTGCATAAATGCCGAAGTATGGCACCTTATGATGATCGTGCTGTCAAGAGCGAAATTGGAATATGCTTTATATAACTAGCCAATTGTTTGCAAAGTTCTTCACTGCAGCTGAGACTGTGCTGAAACATGTAATGAAGAAAACATGTAATTTGTGTCTTATCATCTCATGATGGAGTTCCTTTGACTTTGTGCAGGCAATATCATTCCAAATACATTTAAGATTACAAAACATTATAGATCACTGGGTAACTTTACAAAATATAAAGTATTGAATGTCTGTAAAATGAAATTTCGACTGAATAATTTAACAAATATTGATACAAAACTTAATATGCGCTTAAATTGATTAAAACCTGCATTTAGCTGCATTTCATATAAAGCTAATTTGAAATTTTTTTATTATGTGTACAAAATGCACACTTTAATGTTTTAAAATAGCGGAGAAGAACCGCCCGTGTTCTTATGGATAAAAGTCAAGAGCACTTCTGACTTATGCTTTAAAATGTGCTTTCAATGTCTGTCAAAAAGCATTTTCCTCAAAAAGGAGAATTTTTATTTGATTTCAGATAAAGCTTTCTTGTGCCGTCATTCTTTTTTTATGTACATTGAACTTAAGTGTCTGCGAGTTCAATATAAGGTAAAATTTTTATTGACGATAAAATGATTACTTTACAAAATAAGTTCTAATATCTTCCAAGTATATCTTAAAAGCATACTATTGATATACTCGTACATGTTACAGGAAACTTTTATTCCATTAAATAACGGGTTTTATAAAATCAACCTTTATTCAGGTAAAATTTTATATAATAAACCTTAAAGATTGATAAAATTTAATATAACAAATATTAAAGACTGTTTAAATTTTAGTATGAACTATGATTTTAGCAGATTGTATCATTTCAGTATTACGATTGTAGGTATATATTTATCGTTTTGTTAGAGATTTAAATTGTTTTAAAGCTTTTAATATTTTATGTTAGATTTTAAAATGTGCAGTAATTATAAATTGCCGAATACAAGTGTCTTATAGTGGATATCATATAATTTAATACTACAATCCTACTATATATAAGACAAGATTGCAACGACTTAGATAAATTTTTAAACCCGATTCTATCTGGCCTCCATTACTCTCTTCAGTTCTTTGCGCTGACAGACGGACAAGAAGCAACGTACAGCGTCTCTTTCCCCTTTACTCCGCTAGCGTTTTCTTCAGTCATTCGCGCAGGCTGGTGCTGAGTAAAGCAAGGACGAATGTTAGTGTCCTTCTCGAACTTGGCTTATTTTTTATTTATCTCTTACCCAAGACGCCCATCACACCCAAAGAGTGTAGAGCAGTTACAAGGGATTTCCAGGAAAAAATCTCGAACTTCACTGCTTAAACCTAGCCTGTGCCGCGTCATAAATATACAGAACGTTGGATGGATGTGCTTCCGAGTATATATTTAGGAATTCGATCTGCGATCAAAGAAATCAATAATAATACCACTCATAAGTAATGATACACTCCTTACATGAAATAAATAAATCCTTACATGATCTAAAAATAACATTTGTGTCTTTTGTTTACTGAACTTGCATACTGTCGCGCTTTTTATTCCCTGGTATCAAGTTATAAGTTACAGCCTACTTTCCTGCAGTTTGGACAAAATCTTGCGATAAAAGTTCAACATTATGATATATCGACACAAATCCTGCCCAGTTTGAAGTGGTGAAAACTTTTGCATGGTAGAAACTCTACTTTATCTTGCAAAAGAGAAACACCTTCTGCTGTAACGATATGTCCTAACAATAAGGTTAGCTCAAGGTTAGCCCAAAACACATATGGACGGACGTATGTATTATCATTTCCTACTGCAAAATTTGATGTTTGTCTTCATTCTCTGATGCGATTAAATAATCGTTGATATAGAAGAAACAAAAATTCAGATCGTGTAGCATTTCATGCATAAATCTCTGAAAGATGTGAGCAGTATTACATAGCCCGAATAGCATGAGCAAATTTTCAAAGTGTCCAAACGGCGTAATCACCGCTGTTTTGTCGACATCGTTAGGTTCCATTGGAATCTAGTAGTATGCATGTACTAAAATCCAACGTTGAAAATCCATTTTTTTCCCTTCATGGAAATGCATAAAATCATGTATATGAATCATGAGGTAATGATCTGGGATAGATACAGAATTTAGCTTTTTGTAATATTCGCATACACGAAACCCGTAGTCTTTCTTCGGCATAACGTGAGTGGAGATTGCCCATGAATTTTTAAATCTTTAACAAATTCCTTGCAGCTGTAGAAATGCGAATTATTGCTTAACAGCTTTCAGATTGTCCGGATCTAATAGTCTCGCTTTCGCGAGAAAAACAGAAGTCCTCGCGTCTAAATACAATTAATTATACTATGTTTCACAGATGGTACACATTGTATGGAATTGGTCTGTCATAAACTCCCAATTATTTTTAGCAACTGAGTACACGGTGTTGTTGTTGCGACCCAGACCGTCCGACCTACCAGAAAGGTTGAGTATACGGTGTTGTTGTTGCTGAGACCCAGACCGTCTAACCTACCAGAAAGGTGTTAGGTAACTGTTTGGACGACCGGGAAGTGCCACCTAATTTAGACCGGAACCCAGTGGGGAGGCATCCAGAGGGACCGTACCCTCTTTCCCCTACCACCAACCTCTCATAAGGACATACGGACCCACATGTTTAACGTGATCGTACTCCGCGTGAACACGGCGGCAGTTGTGGCAGCGTGCAAATCCAGTGCGCAAACCACCGGGCTACCGCACCCGAAATGTGCCAACAGCACGCGGTTTTCCAAAGTGGTCACCCACCCAAGTACTAACCGCGCCCGATGCTGCTTAACTTCGGTGATCTAACGAGAACCGGTGTTTTCAGCACGGTGCGGTCGTTGGCTCCTGAGTATACGGTGTGGAAACCCCAGGCCGTCCGACTCATCCAGAGGACTTGAGCAATGAGTATACGGTGTCGAAAGTCCAAACCATCCGACTCGTCCTAGGACTTAGAGCACTTGAGTACTCACATTTTTAAGTCCAAGTGACAGCAATTGCGTCGAGCTTATTTTAATACTCAATTTAGTACAGATATCAATTACATATTAATCTTTCATGCCTATAAATAATCCAGATTTGTTTAGAAAATTGTCACTTAAAAATTCCACCTGAAACATCTGCAAATACAAAACCTCAAGCAAATTTTTGATGAAATTCTAATTGTAAAATCAATCGCTTCGTTCTAAATGTTGTGATCCTGGTACCGTTTGCTTCGTACAAACGATATTTGTTACTGTGGCAGTATGCCCTTTACTTGAAAGACGGATATAATAGCGCCAGATTGAAAGAGGAACTTTAAATGAGATAAATGGTCATATAAAGATAAGCAACTATTTTCAAGCCATCTATTCATCGTTGCAGAAATGATAAGAGCCACCTAGTTTTTCGTCACAAATTTGCACGGCTTTAACACTTACGAACTTTTTCTTGGCATTTTTCGTGTCATATCAACAAATATCAAAATTTATGGATTGCGATCTATGCTTTTTGATCGCGATCTATTTCTCGTACCAAATCAATCATTCGTTTGCACATTTCTATATAGATGCTCTACCGTTATTTTCTCAGATTTGCGACTTGAGTTTCTAATCGTGAAAACATGCCTACCCTGTACAATTCTCCTCATTGTAAGTGACGATGACACATTGCAAGTTTTTTCCTCCATGTCAAAATTTTTTGCAACGATTCTGAACTTATCAATAAAATATGTTGTATGTACCGATAATTGTTGATGTACATGTACCGGTAATTGTTGATGTACATGTACCGGTAATTGTTGATGTACATGTACCGGTAATTGTTGATAAAATAAAGTGCGAAGTACATCTATAATTTTTTTGGCTAGACCCTGCATTTAAAGAAGTTAATGATTTAGTGTCTTATCTCCTAAATGCAAATTTTGCTGACGTATGCGAAGTTTTGTTACTTCAGTATCCACAAAATACGAAATTATTGATCCATAACCAGAAAGCTATTTACAGAATAAAGTTCATTCACAGGAGGTACGCGAATAACATATGTGACACGAGGCAATGTATCATAGTCTAGTGCTAAAATTGCGCAATGAAACTTTGCTTTGCGTTACTGATTCAGGAAATCAAGAATTGTCAATTTGAATGCAAAAACCAAAACTCTGGGTTTATTTTCCGGTACGGAGGTGCTTTTAAAAAAACTGTTAAATGTTTAACAGAACCAAAATCATAATTTTGAGCGGAAGCATTACCTAAATCGTTGACATTTGTCAAATCAGTTACATGCATGTCAGTTACCGACATAATAACAAATTAAAAATTAACTAATACACACCAACTTTTAGTTGAACATAACAAACATATACCGCGTAATCTTAAATTCACGTAGACTGGATCAAACTAAATTTTCCTTCATTCACATATCGCATTCAAAGCGCGTTGCAAAATCCAGTCAACGCATATTTCTCGTAAATCCATATCGCCATTGCCAGTCTCAAAATACATATTGTTCGTGGTCACTATTTATATAAGGTAGTGCGATTGTGGAAATATATGCTGACAAGGATCTAAATAAGACATGGTTTCTTTATTTACAAGACATAATTTATTATAGTGCTCCATACAAACATATACATGCATACAACAGCGCAAAGTGCTTAACTAGTTAACCTTGTCCTGCGCCTGCTTTGAATTCAGACCTAGAGTATGCCTTCACAGAAGGCATACTTAGGTCTGAATTCAACGTCTTACGTCTGAATTACGCCTGAATACTTACGTCTGAATATTCAATGTATGGAAATAATGACGTCGTTGCCACGAAACAAAAGTTCAATAAAATTTATTGTTTTGTGATTTCTACCAAAGGAGTGTCTCCATAGAGTTGTAATTATATTTTTTGTTATGTCTGTCTTTTCAATTTTCTCTGTGTGTATGTGAATTAAATTATGAATTTTATAATTAATTTAAAATTAATTAGAGTATGGTTTCACTTAATTTTCTCATACCAAAATACATTTTTAAATAACTTAAAATATGTATTTTTATTTTTATTTTTTTTTTCCCAAATTTTGCAAGAAAAGTTTTGAAAAATATGTATCATTGGTTCAAATGATCACAATTATAACACCTTGCCCTTCATTTTAAGGGGCTTGAAAAAATGATTCGATTTTAACCAAGTTTGATAATGTAGCTCTCGGGAAATAACTCCCCCAGAGGACCCTAATGACGTGACCTGCAGAAAAGTTGTGTCACGGCTATTTTTCACTACAGTTATTGAAACTTTCGTAGTTTTCACTCAAATTTCAAAAAATTCTATCTATCTCTAGATTTTTCCGTTAACAAAGCTGTCTATAAAGATTCATGAAAATCCATTAATATTAGTAGCAGCTATTGTGCACATAAGAAATCGATCACAGACAGACGGATATCACGCTAAAAATAGTTCAAAATATCATATAAATCGAGTGCAAAATGCCAAAATAAAGTTTTGATTATATATTTACACTTATCCATATATAACAAATATATGATGCTATAATATATACATAAATTTATCCAACATCACCTTGATCATACATCAGAAATAATATTCCAAAGGGCTTTTTTTTTACCTTAAAAGCAATATTTTCCCCGGAAGACTAAAGACACTTTCTATTCTCAATAAATGTCATTAACGCATTGAAGAGAACGCTGTCCTTGTAATGTGGTTTGAAAGGATAATTATGTTACAAATGCTCCGTCTTAAGGTACTAAATTTTGTTTGCAGGAAAGAAGATCAGCAGCAAATCTCTATAATCAAAAAGCAGAAAATGTCAGGAAACTTTAATTCTATTTTAGATTTTAAATAAGAATTCACAAAATGCGTGTGAAATTTCAAAGTTTTTTCTAGGTATTGGAGAAGTAATAAGATTAAGGGACTTATCTATAAGCTGTTAAATATTGCGAAAAATAAAACATGTGAAAACATTAGATAGACGACACAAAGTATTCAGTTTGGAATTATTTGTGTTTGTATTATTTCAGTTTAAATTACGCTGTTTTTCGTTAGATTGTTCGACAAACATTTTTGCATGTAAAAATAAGAGATACTGTTATAAGCATATCGTAATCGGATTTAAGAATCTCACAACATAAAAAGCTCATTTTGCAGTATGAGGGAAAAATGTACAAAAGGCATTGAATCTGTATGAGGGAAACCCATTGATGCATGCTATGCATGGCGAGTTTTACAACTACGAAAACATATTTCTATATAGCTATAGTTTTGACCTCGATAATCTAGGTATACTATTAACTCAAAATTGTCATATTTTGAGTTATGGCGGTATTGAATTTGACGTACAAATGTGACTTGAATTCGTAACTAATTGAAATCTAAATATACAAGGTAGGATCAAAAAGTTCGGAGACAGTACTGATATTTCCAACCCTGATTGGAGGAGAGGGGAATTATTTTACCGTGGCGTAGAAGCACATGTGACGCTAGATGCGAAAAGTAAAAATCATATCCTTAGTGCAGGGTTTTTCTAAACAATGCGTGTCTGTGAACTGTAGTCGTTCGCGTTCATCGAAAACGGAAATGGAGTTTGAGGAACAACGTGACGTTTGAAGAACAATATTGCACCTGCTGCAGTAGGTGCAATGTTTCTGTCGGCGATTTCCCCAAACGCTGGCAGAATTTGACATTCGCACGTTGTTCTTCAAACGCCATTTCCGTTTTCGATGAATGCGAACGACTACAGTTCACGGACACGCATTGTCTGGAAAAACACCTGCTTCTTCCTTTTCACATCTCGCGTCACATGTACCTCTACGCCACAGTAAAATAGTTCTCCTCTCCTCCAATTAGGGTTGGAAATATCAGCACAGCCTCCGAACTTTTTGATCCTACCTTGCATTTTACAGAAAAATGGTTTACCTGTTATACTGGGATAATTTGACATCGTCAACCTAATATTGATAATTGACCTTTCCCTTTGTGGCGCTGTGCAACACATTATGTTAAAATTAATGTAATAAACCAACACATGGCCGAAATATCCTTCCCCGCTAGCAAAGTGGGTGGGCTGATTAAGTCTACTTAAAATAATTCATGAGATGAGAAGGAATTCCGATGGAAATGCCAAGGTGATGAGCTGGGGAGAGTGTGTATATATGGAAAGCCTTAAGCAAAAACTGAAAGGTCACAGTGCTTAGTATCATAAAGATAGTGTAAACTGCGACGATTTAAAATTGTAACAAGTCATGGGGCATACCTCACAGTGACAGAAGAAGAACGGCAGCAATAATAAAGATAATGTACTTACTTAATAATCTTATTTAATGAGGTTTTTATATATAAATTGAGGTCAATAACACCCAGAGTTAATAATAATTGTGGTTAGTCATCACATATTTCCATCTCCCCTAATAGTAAATATGACTGCATCTCTTGTACGCTATATGTTGCAACATAATTAGGGGGTTTAATTGTCAAAATACAATGCAATTTTAAGCGAAGATTTATTCTGAAATTAATTCTTGCAATTATTTTCAAATTTTCTGCAATTAATTCTGTAATTATTTTCAAATTTCCGCAATTAATTCTGCAATTTACAATTAATTCTGCAATTAATTCTGCAATTATACCATCACAATAATACAATAATAATGATCATCCCAATACAGATTTTCACCATTCATTTAAAGAATATATCAAGTAAAATATTTTGATCATAGCGTTCTGAATGTATATTTACATGTATCCACACAGAACAAATGTACGGCACCAAAATATTCACATAAATAAATCTCAAGTCACCCGGCTCATGCATCAGAAATAAAATTCGAAAGCGTTTTTTCGCCTTAAAAGCAGCCTTTCCTCGGAAGACTAAATACTCTTTCCCTCCCAATAAATGTCATTAATGCATTGAGGAGGACGCCGTCCTTGTAATGCGTTTGGATAGGATAATTACGTTAAGAATGCTCCACTAAAATTTGTTTACAGAAAAGAAGATCAGCAGCAAATCTCTATAGTTCGAAAGTAGAAAGTGCCAAGAATCTTTAATTCTATTTTGAATTTAAAATAAAAATTCTTAAACAAAAGAGAAATTTTAAATTTTTTGCAAGAGTAGTGGAGAAGTAATAAGATTAAGAACTTACTTGTAAATTCTAAAACCGTTCAAAATATAAAAACGTGTGGGAAAACATTAAGCAAGCAACACAAAGTATTCAAGTTAGAAATATTAGTGCTTGGATAGCATTTGTTTAAAATCCGTTATTTTTCAGCGACAACATTTTTATATGCATGCGTTAAAATGAGATGTTCATATAAGTATAATTGATTCCCAACAGTTTACCAAAGCATGGATTTGTGAGTAACAAAGACAATGTATATTTAGGATGTATTTTCTTTCACATTGTGATTTGTTTACTTCTTAACTATCTAATATTGATTATTGACTTTTTGGTGGCCAATGCAACATGATTACATCGTGTCTACATATATATATAGTAAATCAACGCTTTTATAAAATACAGTGGTTCACGTTCCGCGACAACCTCTAAGGGGGGGAGGGGTTATACAAAAATTATATGTTATAACCAATTAAACATTTGATACATCTTATTTCTTTTAATTAACTGTTATTGAAAATTCTTACAAATTAATACTAAATGAATCATGTTAAGGTGCAACCACATTTAAAAAACAAGAAAAGTGTTGAAGCTTTGAATGACTTGAGAATGAAATTATCATTAATTGAACCGAGCATTGCTATTCTAGTTTCTACAGCGTTGCATTTATCACATACGCACACACGCACACACACACATGCATATATAATAATTAATTGTGTTGACATTTATTAGAAACTTAGCGCTGTTAACTTGATGTCTTTCAATGTTCATATTTAAATGCATGTTGTGAAAATTTACTGAACTGATAATTTTAATTTCTGATCTTTACATGTGTTGTTTCTTACTACAATCTAAATGTTTATTTCATTATATCTAACTTTTATTTATATTTAGTATTTTAAATATATGTATATATGACCTATTTGAGTTTATGATGACGAGGGGTTCACAATTTGTTTTTTTAATTTCTAAGGAGACCTTGATTTTGAAAATTTATACAACACTAGTATAATATAAAATTATGAGATTTCGGTTAATATAGATTTCTTTTTAGTGGGTTTTGTATACATGGTATGCAAAATACAGTCCTCATATTCAGAATGAGATAGACAGAACTAGGTTTAGGTACTGAGTTAATTCAGAATTGACGTTCAATTCAAACTAAACCACAACATATACCTGCACATAAACACAATATGATGATAACTTATTTCTTTGGACATCGTATTAACCAGATGATAGAAAAACAAAACCATTAAACATAAAAATGTGAAAAATATAAGTAACAAGATTTAAAATATAATTAATATGTCAATATATAATAAAGCAAAAAATGTAGCACCTATTTATTTATAAATTGTAACTTATTTAATATTATGACAAATGTTATTAAGTTTGAACATAATAAATCCTACTGTGGGACATAGTTCTCTTTAAATATTTTATCATGTATCATTGAAAGCAATATGAATCAACTCAAAAGCAAAACAAAATAAATTAAAATATATCAACTATTCACCCACCTGTCAACAAAAGGCTTACAAGTAATAATCTAAATATATGAAGATTGTTCATTAATAGCTAGAAAGTATTTTGATACGACCACAGATATTATTGCGGCATTGGATCCAGCAACTTAGTAAACACATATATAGGCAACACTTCCCTTTTCCTATGTAGCCTCTCGAAACTGTCCTTTATATTTCCTGTTGTTATTTTTACAGTCATAATCAAGTTCATCCCACTGCTCATTAAGATTTTGGTTCGTACTATTTGATGTACATTGGCGAACCTGAATTTTCTTCTCTGATTTACTGTTTCATAGGAAATAATGTATCTCTATAATCATTAACATGATGTACAATTCGTATATAAGAAATGTTGGTCTTCTGATAAAGAGGCACGATGCTTTTCAATATATCTTTAAAAATGACCCTATCTATATTGTCTATATATATAGAATTGAAAATCTGTCTGTCTGTTTGTTCCGACATCACGGGAGAACGGCTGAACCGAATTTGATGAAATTTTGTGGATAGTCTTGAAATAAACCCACTTAAAATTTAGTCTATGTTTGGAGTTTCTACGATCAGTGGTTCTCGAAATATTAGTAAAAAACAAAATTTTCGTTTGTCTCATCATCACGGGAGAACGACTGAACCGAATTTGATGAAATTTTGTGGATGGCTTTGAAATAGCCCCTCATAAATTTAGCCCAAGTTTTGAGTATCTAAGATCAGGGGTTATCGAGATATTAATGAAAAACGAAACTTTTTCCTAGGAGTTCTACTCTCTAACTCCGTGGTTTATCCAAACGAAAAGCTTGAAAATCGTTTGAAAGTGAATTAAAATTTAATCTCTGAGTTTGATGGGAGATCTTTTGCGCTAATTAGTCACTTTCTGAGAACATGAATTGTTTGAAACATGATTTAAATGGGAAATATATCTGCATGGTTTATTTTAAGCAAGCTTTTACTGAACAATGAAAAGTATAAAGAAATCAAAATGGTTATTTAATTTCGCAGTTTATGAGGAAGGTTATATCTTATATCATGTTACTCAGAAACGCAATTAAATTAAATCTGTCTGTTAATTTTAATAATTATTTTTTCGATTTGAATAATAAATAAATGGATATGAAAATATATTTTAGAAAAGAACGATTTGATTTTTCTTATAGCATTTTTGACTGGATAATATCAATTGCGGTCTTCAGGTTTAAACATTAATATTATTGATATATTCGGGGATTTTTGATTCTGGGATTATTGATATTTCCAAGTTATTATGCAATTGTTTTATTATGACAAAATTGTTTAAACTCATATATTGTACGTTGTACGAGTAATCTTCTACAAATACACGGGTATATCTTTTAATCTACGAGAATATAAGTAGTACAGGTATATTGGCATATGTTTTGATATATATTGGCATATATTGTAATCAATTACGACCTTCTGGTATATAGAGTACGGATATTATTGATATTTTCAATTTATTACGTCATCTCTTTTATTTTGACAAATATTGAGACTTATATTGTAATACGGGTAATCTTCTACTAACACACTGGCATATTTTCTAATCTGCGACAATATAAGTAGTACGGGGTTGCATATATTGATTCAATTTTTTTTGTGTAAATTTGCTTACAAAAGGGGCCACGATGTTTTATTCTTCAGATCTGCCCGTGAAGATTATTTTTCATAGTGAGAACTGATATTCTTAAACTTCTCTTTCGGAGCAATAAATTCAATATTTTAACACAGTTTTAGTTTTTGATTATATCTTCAGTGTTTAGTGATAATCTTTCGGATCTTTCATGTTCGGTACTTGTGGTTGCATTGGGGTTTATTACGGGTGAGTGCAGGCTTCCGGGAGTGGTTGTTGCGACCATGCAGCTAGCTGATAACCGGGATTTAAATAAGATCACAATCCCTCATTGGCCCTCTTTTTGCATTTTTCCCGTATGTTTACCCATTTTATCTTGTTTCTTTCTTTATAGTCTTTTGAATTTATATTCACTAATGTGGGGAAAAGTTGCAGCAAATGCGCAAATTCTTCACGTTATTTATTGTATGTATAGTATTTATTGTTTATAAGCTTTTATATGCTCTTTTTAACATGTAATTTTTTAACTCTATATATATATATATATATAAAAGAGAAAAATTCTACAAAGAAATCTCAAAAAAGGGGGGTGGTGGTGGAGAAAAGCCAACAGGGAAATTTGAAAAGGCCTAGGGGGTGGTGACCCCTAGTTCCCCGGTTAAAAGTCTAGGCCTTTTCAAATTTCCCTGTTGGCTTTTCTCCACCCCCCCCCCCTTTTTTTAGATTTCTTTGTAGAATTTTTCTCTTTTATTATACTAGACAATTTAGAGCAGCATTGCGCCTACTTGTCTCGTTAATTTTAAATCTTATATTCGTATCTTTTATATGACATTAATATATATATATATATATATATATATATATAAATTGAAACGAACTTTAATTCATTACCTGTTGGAGATAAGTGGGCAATGTAAATTGCAAAAATGTTGAAAGTAAGGTAGGACATAAGATTACGTTAATGAAATAGTCCTTCCATTAATTTTCAAAAAGTTACACTTTTTAAATTTTTACACGACCCTTTAGGCAAATTTGGTCAATCAGAAAATTTTTATTTTTAATGCAACAAGATCATTAAAAAACCGCATATCTGTATCTTTAAAATCAACTGAATTATGATAAAAAGAAAGATCTGACTTATGCCACTTTTCCGTACCATGTGAAAGGCTGTTTCGTCAGTGAAAAAATGGATCATACACAAAGTGACGATGGAAATTGTTTAGATCAAAAATACGTCAATATGTGTCAACATTTTTATCACAAATGCATCTAAATAAAGCATTACACAAACCGAGATCATATAAAGCAGTGGTATTCACTATGCGGCTAGGCGCACATAAATAAAATATATGCATACATTGATAGAAGAGCTTTGATATAAATGGACATATTTCGTTACAAATACTAGAAATACAATTCTCAAAACGCAGTTCAAAAAGCATTCTCTGAATGTTTTCCTTCAACTCCAATATATAGCTGAGCTCTTCTAATAATGCTTCTGTAAGTATTTTAGAATTCTTGACCACTAATATTGTTGCAAGCATCAATTACCTTTTGTTTAAGGTCAATTGCGTTTTGTAGGCGAGTATTATAAACTATTGTTCGAAGACGACCCCATAAGTAAAAATTGAGAGGGGTTAAATCAGGGGATCTGGAGGGCCATTCTGTGGCTTCTTTCAATTAATGGCAAACAATGGCAATTGCGGTTTGCCATTGTTTGTGTATCAAATTTGTCCCAGACGCGCTATCTTATTGATAATACATGTTTTTAGAAGCGATACTGCTTTCGTCTCCATAAAATATGTTACAGTCCCGTTTAAAATAAGCTGCATGTATTTTTTGGCTGTAAGAGCCTCTTCATAAAACACAGGACCAATCAGTTTTCCATTCCAAATTCCGCAAAATACAGACACAGAAAACTTGTCTCTGGTGATGTATTTCACGGACAAGAAATGGTTTTGTATTATCACAATAATGATCGTTGTGAGTATTGATTGCTCCATCTTCCGTAAACAAACATTTATCAGTCCACAGAATGTTCTTAACAAAGTTCAAATTGATGTCTTGTTGGATTAACAAGCAGTTGCAGAATGCTACACGTCTATCAAAATCGTAGGGATGAAGTTTCGGATGAAGCCCCAAAGTTTCGCTTGCTTTTCGAATGCTTGTTCGTGGGTTGAAAGAAAAATATACGATGATGTCAGTTTCTTTGTCCTCCGTGTACAAACGATTTCTTCCAGGGCCAGGTCTTGGATGAAATGAACCGGTAGTTCTTAATATCCTCATCGTCCAACAAACAAATGTACTTGAAATTTCTAGCAAGTTTGGATATCGCTGTCCAAAATCCCGAGCAGTTACTGCAGTATTTTTATTACACAGAGCATAAACCATTGTTAATTCGAAATACTCGTTATTTGTTAAAAATACCATAATGCACAACCAGTTACGTGTTCTTAATTCATTAATTCAGAACTAAATATGCTGACGATTCACTGATTGCTTTCTAATTTTCTTTATTTTGGTATAATATTAAAAAAAAGTTTAGTTGCATTGAATAGAAATATTACTGGGAATAAATACGTAAATTAAAAAATAAATCGTCTACATTTCATTCTTCAATTTTATAAAATTATTTTACTATAAACATTTGGAACGGCTAAATTAAAGTTAAAGGAAAGTAAAAATTATCTGTGAGTTCCATTTTTCGTTTTGAAAAATTATGTTAAATTTCAAAATCAAATACATACTTCTATTTGTTTACTTATTTATTTTAATTGTTTCAAATAAAAATGGCATGTTTCAGTGTAAAAATTACTTAAGAATCCGTGATTGCATAGTGAGCCTACACGGAATTCGCAAAAATGTCTCCTATGTATTATCATCCAGTTTTCTTTGTTTTGTGATATGTCACAAACTTACATTTCTAATTTGATATATGGTCCCCATTCACAATGTTCAATTTTCAATTAAATATAACTCGGTCAATTTTAAATATATATATATATATGCGATTTTGTAATGATCTTGCTGCATTAAAAATAAAAAAATTCTGATTGACCAAATTTGTCTAAGGGGGTCGTATAAAAATTTAAAAAGTGAAACTTTTTAAAATTAATGGGAGGACTTTTTCATTAACGTAGTCTATATTTCCTACCTTACTTTCAACAATTTTGCAATTTACATTGCCCACTTATCTCCAACAGGTAAAGAATTAAAGTGCGTTTTAATCTTTTTGAGACACCCTGTATATATATATATAAGGGTGTTTAAATAAATTTAATACATTTTAGTTTGTCAGAAATAAAGAAGCAATATATGTACAGACTATAAAACTATAAAATTGATAAGCAAAATATATAATATTTTTTTTTATTTTGTATGTCACTAGGACGTCAAACATTTTTCATATTTTCTAAAAACATAGAGACGATATTTTTTTCATAAGTTCGCAATATGTTCCACTGCATTGAGAAGAAAGGAATAAAAACAAAATGTTTCTTTTATCATCGAATTCTATGTAACATGATTCGTTGGTTGGTGCTTAAATGTCTGACTCTCAGAAATACAAAACTTAATCCCTTTTCAGAAATAATCCCATTTTCAGCAGTTTTCTTAAAACGTATCTTGGAATAAATTCAGAAGAAAACATTCCCCACACACTTTGAAGAAGAATTGTAGTGTAGCTTTTTTCAAAATGAAATATAAACTAGAGATTAATTTTATTTTTTTTAAATGTTAACTATATTAATGTTTTATCAAAAACAGGTTAAACCGAGAGTTTGGGTTCACTTATTTCAATGCTACATATAAATACTCGTTCATATTAAATAAAACATGAAGTGATGCAATTGCGCCTTTATCTGCAGATTACCAAATGCCTTTACAATAAATACATATACCTTTAAGTAGATCTTCATTATTAGTATCTATATGGACACATACGGATACTGGTTTATATTAAATGAAATATAAAGTGATGCGACTTTCTCAGCAGATTAATAAATCCCTTTACTATAAGGAAACATACCTTTAGATCTTACTTATTTTTCAATCTCTCTTAATACAAATAATTTACATTGTGTAAATATTGAAACAATAGTGTTGATGTTGTAAATAATATTAATATTAAATTAATTCAAATTTTTAAACCTTATTTTTTCGAAAATCGTTGAAAACAAAAGCAAAAATTATCTTGTAAATTAATTTTTACATACATATATTTTGCATATGTTAGTTTTTTTTTTTTACTTTCCTTATATACATAAAGTATAAGGAAAGTATTGTGACGGGGTCGAAAATTCGAATTCGAGTTTTGGACGGAAGAGCACGTTTCAAGCATCCCTGATCACGAATCAAACATTTTTGAAGTGATGTCTGTCTGTGTGTGTGTGTGTGTCTGTCAGTGAGTCTGTGGAGACGATAATTGACGAACGAATGGACCGATTCGAACGAAATTTGGTACAAAAATCACAATCCGTAAAAACTGGAAGCCGATTGTTTTTATACTCAATCGAATGTCCAGAACACCCCTAAATTTCAGAGTGAAATTTTGAAAAAATCGTCAAAAAATCAAAGCCGCTAATAAAGTTACGTAAGTAGACATTTCTTATGTAATTTTTCATTAGAAAATGTTTGACATAAATTTTAGAATGCTAACATGATCCGGTCACGAGATATTGCACATTTTTCATAAAAATTATCAAAAAGTCATATAAAATAAAAAAAAATATTTCCTATTGTGAAACATGTTCACTTTTCATATGTAATACCATGCGATAAATTTGGTGACATCATTCTCGTGGATCTAGCTCGTTCCATTCATGAAAAAAGATACTTTGAGTAATACTTTTGCATTTGAACGCCAATAGTGATTCATCTGTGAAAGAATAAGTTATTTCTTCGTCCATAACGCTTGGCGAGATTTTGGCGACGAATTTGGTGGAACGTCGCCAACTTGGCGACTTTTTTAATTGTTGCTAAATTAACGAAAAACTCGCAATTTCGCCAAATGTATAAAAATGACGCTAAATGAATAACGACTCATTGATGACGACGACATGGAAAATGACGACTCATTGAAGAAAATTCAATATCTCGGAAAGAATATAAATAACTACTATAAAAATAATCTATTTTTACTGTAAAAGTAGTAAATTCATTGCACTATATAAAGAAAGTCATGTGCTGCCCACATCAGATTTTTTTACTGTAAAAGTAGTAAATTCATTGCATTATATAAGGAAAGTCATGTGCTGCCCACATCATATTTTTTACCTAGAAGTCAGTAATACCATTTGCAGTTTACATAATTTACAGAATTCATAAAGAATATCATTTGCAGATTACAGATTCCATCCCTACTTTATTTTTCCCGTTTATCTCTTGAAAAAAGCGTGGCATTATCGAAATTCTGTTACATTTTTAAATGCTACAGATCACTACAAATCAAAAAAACCACGCATTAAAGTAAAATAACTTTTAAGTGATGGTGCTTGATAAACATGATATATTGATAAATATAAGTTAAATAGTGCTTGATAAATATGATAAAGAAGGAACTGCTTATTATAAAGGGAATGAAGGGCTTTGTCTAAAAAAACTCACTAATTTTAGTTTTAAAATATCTAGTTATAATTAATCTTTATTTTATCAATACTCCCTTGAAAAACTGTAGGTATAATCAGAATTCTGCAATATTTTTGAAATGCTAAAGGGTAGCGCAAACGAAGAAATCACAACACTAGTGTAGGATGCATCATATGTAAAGGACACATGAACAAGTTGGCTAATTAAGGAGGGACTGTTCTTCTTACGTTAGAATAAAATGGCAGAAACTCACTGGTATTTAAAAGAGTAGGATTATAAAACCCTATTGTTTTCGATTTTCCTTGAGTTGATTCTACGGTATTTTCAAAATACTACATAATACTACATACAGCGCAATACATAAAAAAACCGGCATCGTTATCATAGAATAAATTATTTGTAATAATGTAGGAGGCAAATTAATTATGATTAAGGAGGAACTAATCTTATCTTGTAGTGAAAAATTAACTTCACTTGCAGCCACTCTTATAAACTTCATAAGTCCATTCTCTTTTTCCATAGTTTCAATAACAACAAAAGTAAAATAAGTAATAACAAATCAGTTAACTGCTGAAGTACTCATCTTAAATATTAATGTTATTCTTGAATCTTAAGATTAATGACATCATAATTTATACAGAAACAATTTGGTATTTTACACTGCTTTCCAATTACTTCCGTATTTTACCCTTATTGAAACCCAACAGCTTAATGGATAATGACGTGTATTTATGAAGATAATGACGTTAATGACTATTCAAGTTGAAGCATTGTTTAATATCTAAGAACACACATTTGGGTAACTCATTGTGTTAAATATATTTTCCGAAATCAGTTATACAGTGGAATTATACAGAAATATTATTTAAGCACATAATGAACTGGATTTTCGTTTGTTTTCAGAAGTTTTATTCAATCACTTGTAGAAGCTTTGCGAATATTTTAGATAAGCATTTGCGCCATTTTCCTATTGTTTAACGTGCTTCATGTAATATATATAGGATTCCTAGGGAAATCCTTAATCATATTGTTACGAATGCGTATCATGCTTCTATGCATTCTAACCAAGGAGAAAACACCTTTACAGTCATCTACTGCTGTTATATAAAGGTACTTACTGGTTGTCTGGATTTGGCGCCAAATTTGGTGAGTTTTGTAAAACACTCAAATTTTCTTGATAACTCCTAAAATTTCGAAGACATGATCTCTTTATAAATAAAGATTTCCATGGAGAGTATATAAGAACGCAATCGTTCGGTTGGACAGAGTTGACGTAATACGAATCAAAGTGAATTGCGAAACAGAATCCGCTGTTTTGTGAATTAGATAAGCATTAATTTAATTGCTGTTTTATGGTACTTGATCGTTATATGCCGCTAGTTTTATGAATAAATTCACTTTCAAAACAATTATTATTTTATGATATTTATCCAAAACATTAACATCATGTTTCAGTGTCAGTCGAAAGATCTGAGATTTCACGATTTTGCGTCATAACTCACTTATAATTTCCTCGTCAAACGATAAGATTTTAACATTTATTAGATCTCAGCTGCTTAATGGCTCGGATTCCGCGTGTTATTTTATAAAAATAATGACGTTAATGGTGATGTAAATGAAGTACTGTTTAAAAGCAAATCTGTTAGAGCAGGACATTTAATCTTGTTAAGAACACAAGTCGGAAATTTAGTTTTGGCGAGAAATTATAAAGATATAATTCTGAAAATTTTATAAAGAATTGATAAATAATCTGATAAATTTGATTGATTTATTAAGAGCAGCTAAAACACAATGCAAACTTAGTTCGCTTTAAATAAAAACTGAAATAATATTGCCTCGGTAGAATGTGTTTTTAATTCTTATACTGTGTTTTGTCTTTACTTCTATGACTTCTTTTCCTTTTTTTTCATTTTTGTTTCGAAACAATGTTCTTCTGGACCAAGTTATTTAACTATTCATTGACAGATTTACTTTTGATATGATCATATTTACCTTTGCGAACAAATTAATGATCTTTGTTTCTCTATCTTGAAGAAAGGGCTGTTTTTGTTTTGCACCAAAATCGGTTCTAACTTTAAATCAAATTTTATGTTGTTAACGAAGCACTTTAATTTCAGACTATGGCTGTAACTTAATACACCCTGCAGTTTGACTGGCTTAACTACTAGTTTCTTTGAAACTTAATCGACACTTTGCATGCACATAATTTGAACTACGTAAAGGACATGTTTACAATAAAGTCGCATTCATATTAACTATTAGTATTTCAACCTCTATAAGACACGGGAATTTGACACTCTAAGAAAATGAACTTTTCTATTAAGTTATAATTTGTTTAAAAATATGTGACTCTTAGAGTAAGAAATAATCTTCTTAATTAAAAATTTGTTAGTTAGGTTATGTTCTATAATCTATACTACAAGTGTGCAAAATTATAGACTTCTGGGTCATCGGGTGCAGCCTGAAGGGTATGAAAAGTATTTTCGAAACTATATATAGTCTATCCGTGGGTGAAAGTTGAAAATTCTGCCCAGTTACTTTTTGTCTCATAGAGGATGCTATAAGTGTGCAAAGATTAAGCTTTTTATTACTTAGGAGTCTGCTGTATTGTATGGAAATACTTTTCAAAAACTTTCATATTCTCGACTTCCTGTCAGGGAAACTGAAAATTTAGCTCTGTTGGGTTGAGTCTCGTAATCGATACTTTAAATGTGTAAAGTTTTTAACATACAAGATCAGTAGTTTTTAACATTTTTGAGCATCACATTTGAGTCAGTCAGAGGCTCTTGGGCTACACATAGAAGTACGTGCACGTGCGCACGCATTATACTCAAACACACACACGCTCGTACGTACACATCGAATAAACACACATGTACACAAGCATATACACATAACTATTCAGGCATGCAAAAACATACTGTGCATATTATTCGGTACTATAGCCTGCTGCAGTCCCCTGAAGG
This sequence comes from Amaurobius ferox, assembly GCA_951213105.1. Classification (NCBI taxonomy): domain Eukaryota; kingdom Metazoa; phylum Arthropoda; class Arachnida; order Araneae; family Amaurobiidae; genus Amaurobius; species Amaurobius ferox. Next base: position 30,637,044 of record OX578134.1, read on the forward strand.
TCCAATAAAGAGTCTCCATCGCCCCCTATCCTGAGTGGCACTCTACCATTATCTGAAGGTCCTTTCCAAGCATCTGAAGGTCCTTCCCAAGCATCTGAAGATCCTTTACAAGCATCTGAAGGTCCTTTTCAAGCATGTGAAGGTCCTTTACAATGTTTTCCATTCCTCTTGTGTGTGGGAGAAGGGTGTTTGTTCTTCAATACTTATATCCCTCCGGTTTAAGAAAGGTAATTTTGCTAGGGTATGTGTCTTGGAATCTTCATATGCCAATGCCTTAACCATCTAATTCTACCAGCTCTAATAACCTTATTGGTGTGTGGCTCTTTAAGTAGTTCGTACAGCTCATGGTTGAAGTGTATGGGCCATACTCCATTTTCACACACATGAGCCAAATATAATTTTTAGTTAATTTGTTTGTCAAATATGTTAAGTTTGTTCTCTTCCAATTTACTAAGTGTCCAGGATTCGCTGTGATATAAAATATTAAGGCGGAGAAGAGTTTTACATATATTTTTATGTTCGTTTTAAGACTGATTTGATGCAATTTGAGTCGCGTTTTTAGTCCACGGTAGCATCTGATCGCCAACGTCAATCTGTTTGTAGCTTCTGTTTTAAGGATATTGTTATTAGTGATAAGAGGACCAAGTTTTAAATTCAACAACTCCTTCAAAAGTATATCCGTCTACAAGTAAAGAGTTGTAAAATGTAGTAGTATTCGTAATTTCTATATATTAATTTTCTTTCTTTAATGGTGAGTCTTATTATCTGCTTGAAGTGATGTACATGCAAAAAGCTGAAGTTTGAAATACTACTTAGCCACAAAACGTTGTCAAGGATGTTATTAAGGAGAAGGCGATTATTTTAATACACCCGAGTTGGGGCACGTTGAGTGTCCATGCAGTGTTTGAAATGTAGACCTGTGGCTTATATTCACGCTGTGATTCTTTCTGATTCTAGTACAGCCATTCAGGTTATTATAAATTCAAATAGAACAACCGCTTACAGGGCTGTAGTGAGATGTTGGTCCTTTTTAAAAAGCTAAACGATTGTCAAAAGCAAACAAATTTGCAATGGATTAATTACATTCCACTGTGGTATTCCAGGAAACGTGGCAGCAAACGCTTTGGAAAAAATAGGCACATTTTTCATCCAATTCTTTTGCAGCGAAACTGCCATCGGTTGTCACTATTACCCATCAAAACGTTAAAGACGACCAAAATACACAATTTGCTGGAATAATTAAAAATAAAACTACAGAGATAGTGTGTCCTCTGATTATTTGTTCTCTCTATAGAAATGCAGTTGAACTTGCAATGACTTACTGAAAAATGTTCCGTTCCGCTGAATACTAGAGTTTCTGACTGCTTTTGCAGTAAGATGTTTAAGCGAAAACATGCAAATGCTGTTTCAGACCTCGCTCTGTGAAAAAGGTAGCAAATAGTTATTTTTGCATGTATTCACTGCATCTGACTTTTCGTAAAATTGCTTTCGTTAGATTAGTTTTACGAGAATACCAAGTTTTTTCATTGCTTCAAACAGTTTACCTCTTTCAATGTTGCCGTAGATAACTTGAATACTGTAAAGTGATGATTCTGATGTTATACCTTTGAGTTTGTCCTAGCGTCATCTGCTCTAATGTTGACTTTCTAGCTCGAAATTCACATTAGTTATTTATTCCCTATAACCATATTTGCACGGTGTACCAATCTCTCATATAGTATATCGGAGGATATTTTATAAGCCATGTTAAAATCTCTATAATTGTGGCATTCTAATTGGTATCATTTCTTATGAATTGGACAGAGAGATACAACGCACTTATATATATTTTGTGATATTGAATTCTCTAATAATTCTAGTGAAGGCAAATGGCATCGTTCTCAAGGCTTTAACCTGGATGGAAAGAGCTGCAACAGTAATCAGCACATTCATTTGTTTTTATGTATACTTATTATTAGAAAAGGAGAATAGATGAAACATGCAAAATACGACAGATTGCTTATTGTCTAAACTTCGGAGAATTTCTCTGCAATATTATAAACACTTCGGCGAGATACATATCTCACTACGTTGTTGCAAAATATAAAATTTCAAGTGAAAAAGATGACAATACAGCAACTTTGGCTAAAAATAGGTGTTAGAAAATGCAGGGAATGTCAACCATTAGAATGGGCAGGGATTAGGGCAAATGGGAAGAAAAAATTCAATCTAGATAGGAAGTTTAGAATTTCGGGGATGTTTTGGACATTCTTCGGTTTTAGCTGGGAAACCACATAATTGAAAATACAGAATATATTTTGAAATAAAGGTAATAAAAGAAAACTTTTGGTTTAAATAGGCGTTTGTATATGAAAAGGACTGAAATCGTATCCGTTACATCGCCACTTTTCGATGGTCTTTGCGATTTGCCATTGCTATGCATCAGAAATGATGATGCTGAATTTTTTTTGGATAAAAACTTAGGATCTCTTTTATTGTAATGCATTTTATCACACTTTTCCAAAAAATTAGAACTTGAGATCTTAAAGTGAGAAAATGAATAATTGTACCCAAAAATGAGCATTATAAAATAAACAAATCATCAGGATAATACCTTCTGCAATTTTCAATATTCTTTAAAGAGAAATGCCTGAAAACCAGGTTAACTCCAGAATAGCTGAATGTTTTGAACCTCAGCTGACCCCGTTGGTTTGTTCCTTTCTAATGGAAGGCCGTTAATTGTAATCAAACATTGGTGATGCTATGAATTTGAATGCAGTTCTCTGCATACTAATAAAGAATCTAGCCTCAAATCTAGGATTAGTTCATCTTTTCACATCTTTTGACAAGTGTTATGTGTGAAATTTTTATTATTTTTCTATTTTGTCATTTAAGTATTACGCAATTTCCCTTCGAAATATGTAATACAGAGGCATCCCACTCGTAGCACTAGTAAGACATCAGACGATGACTAGCTATTAAACTTCTTTTCGTTCCAAACAACAAAAATTATCCATTTTTTTTTCGATCAAATCAAAAAACGGTTTACTACATTATAACGTACTTTACTGCGTTACAATGTACTTTACTACATTACATTTTTACATTAAAAACGGCAGTGGTTAAGAGATTATGGAAATTTCAATTTTGCATTTTGTAATTTCTATATTCGATTTCTTATTTTATGGCTTTTCGTAAAATCATATATAAAACCGTTTTTAATACAAAAAACTAATTTTTATAAAACTTAAAATTATTTGTGAAATAGAAAAAAAAAATTGAAAAAAAAAAAAGAAAATCATCTTCTTCACAGTTTATCGACGAGTAGCACGAAATCAGCCGGTGGCCCCCACGCCAATGACTGAAGATAATGTTCTAGATAATCATTGGGCTTTTGGGGGATATAAAAAATATTTTCGAACCCCCATTTAGTTGGTCCTCGGGGGAGAAGTTGAAAATTCGACAGCGTTACTTATTGTCCTGTCGATGAAACTCTAAATGTACAAAAGTTCAATCTTTCAGAATATCATGTGGTTTTCAAAAGCTTTTCGAAAGCTTTTCGCAAATCCATTTTTTTTTGTCCACTCTCGGGGAAAGAAATCAAAAATTATGTACCGTCAGGTCCTGTACCATGGCTGACACTAAAGGTGTGCATATATTTAATACACCAGATCACAAGGGGTTGTGAGGGGAGGGGGGGGACACAAAAACACTGTAGACAATTATTATATAGATATCAATAAAAACTGAAATAATAATGAAATACTGAACTGCCCGTATTTAAGCAAAGCAATTTCCGTAACTTCTTATAAAAATAGTTTAACTTCAATTTTCCATTCTGCATACCCCCTCCCCCCTCCAATCCCGAAATAGTTTTAATTTCCTTCTTTGTCTTTGTCGCCCGTCATCTCACATCCTCCATTTTTCGCTATGTTAAGAATCTTACCTTTCATTCTCGCATGTAATTTCCGCAAACGAAGAAGCCGAAATGATTCACAATGGAACAGAAGTACAATTGTAGTAAGATTAAGATGGATTTTTGGTTTAAAGGGGTGATCACCCTAACTAGCTCAAAAGTTGTTGCTTGTAATGAAATATTGAAATTTTTTTTTAACTTCTCATTATTTCCTGAAATATTACTAAATTTTTAGTGTTTGTGCCTTACTAAAAAAAAGAAGCATATTTAATAAAATATTGCTGGAAAATTTTGTTTTTAGGATTGTTAAATTGATTGATTTTGAAAGTGTGTCTTTTAGTAAAAGTGCGACGCAAAGTGTTTATGAGTAAAGTGGGACACAATCATTCCCCTTTTTTCTTTAAATATAATATCTTAAGTGGTTATAATTCAACGGCCATCTAAAATTGAATTTTTTTTTAAAAAACAGAAGACAATTTAAGGTAGTTACGCGATTGAATGCTGAAAATGTCAAATAATTTTGTAGAATACCATTCGAACGTAGAGAGATAGTTATTTAAATTTAGAGAGTATGTATATATGCAGATATAAGAGTATGTAAAATTTTAACATTCAGAGTTAATTAGTTTCGGTGTTACAATGTGCGTAATGATGAAAATAACCGTTTTGAGAAAAACAATTTCAAAATCAAGTAAGCTTGTTAGATTTGGGTATGGCATGTATTGTTGCGCTATTTTTACTTGTATACATTGCATATTGTATAAGGAAATTATTGTGATGGAATCAAAAGTTCGAATTCGAATTTTCAACGGAAGAGCGCGTTTCTAGCATCCCGGAGCGCGATATCGGCCGTTTTTGGGGTGTGTGTGTGTGTCCGTGAGTCTGTGAAGACCATATATCATGAATGAATAGAGCAATTAGAACGAAATTTGGTACATAAGTGACTATCAGTGAATACCTGGATTTCATTGATTTTAAGCGTTATCGAATATTCCGAGGATCCCCAAAATTTCAAATGAAATTTTGAAAAGATCGAAAAATTAGAATTTTTAAAAAAGCTACGTATCTAAGCATTTCTTATGTTATATTTCATTAAAAACGATTGACATTAACGATTGACAATTTTAGAACGCTATTCTGAACCGTTCTTGAGATAATGCACATTTTTCATATAAATTTATCAAAAAATCGCATAAAATTAAATAAAGTATTAACTATTGTGGAATATATCAAGTTTTCATATGTAACATTATGCTATAATTTTTTAACATCATTCTCGCGGATCTACTTCGTTACATTCATGAGAAAATATACATTGGGTAATAGTTTTGTATTTTGACGCCTAACAATTCGCCAACAGTAATTCATCTACAAAAGAATAACCTGTTTCTCCAATATGTAAAATACACTGTGTGCAAGGGATAAGGAAATCTAGAGCAACGTAAGTAAGCACAAATAACACAATATTACAGGATATGCTGGAACTCCTTCGTCAGTGTAAGATAACCAACATATCAGAAGTCCTAATGAGAGTTGAGTCCATGAGGGCCCATTCCTCTAAATTCGAGATTCTAACAGAATATTCCGGAATTTCCTCGTCCTGTAAGTTTTACAGAAAACTTCTATTAAACTATATAAGGAAGCTGCTTCAATGATTGATTAGAGAGTAATGTTTTACAATAACAGAAATTCTTATATTTGATTAATGAATTGTATTTTGTGACACAATTCTTGTGTGATACTGTAATCACATAAACCTCTACGAAAACGTATATATTTGGCAAAACCTGTACGCATGCTCACTCAAGAGCCGCTGGGACTTAAGCCAAAATTAAGAGGAGGAGAAGGAAAGTGGACAGTGTGCCCATCTCCAAAATAATACTTGGCAAAAATTTTCGTCACCTGATGATACGCACCGTGTTTTTCGCAGACTGGTAGTGTTTTCCATGAACATTTCAGAATCAATGAACTAAACATGCAATTAATTGTGCCACCCTTTCCTACGTGCAGAGGTCAGCTACAGCACTCAGTGAGAGTCCTATGTATGAAGGTATGGAAATTATATATTGATTTTAAAATGTGTACATGAATGTTTAAGTAACTGATGTAATCCAATAGTGTAAGGGCAAGGTTATGCTAAATGGGAGTTTTCTGCAAAATTGAATATATATATTGTGTTCTTAACAAAAAGTAATTAATTACAAGTTTGGGTTTTATAAATATGCAAATTCATGCAAAATAAATTGTACATCCCGAGGTCAAGTTAGGTAAATTTGGAACTCATTTGTAATTGTGTATTTTTGTATATTAATGTTGAAAATTGAGATTTCATGTGTTCTATAAATAAATTGTTAGTTGGCCACAAAAAAGGGAGTGATTAATTATCTTAACAAAGCGCAATGTACTTTGGTCCAATCGGACCCCACTATACGTTAACGCGGTTGAGCCTGGTGGAACTATTTGGTGAGTATCTTTAGTGTATTTATGTGTAAAATTCACCTCACCACATCTTGTTTGTACATTAATTGATGAATTATTTTCCTTTTTGTTATACCTGACGTTTGTTTTATGATATTACTTGATAGATGGAAAATTAATATGTGTATTTTGCTCATGTTTAAGTTTATTGCTACATTAGATTAATCTAAATTATTCTATTTTCAAACTAGTTTATGTATGTCGAAATTACATTTGTTAATGCAGAGAATATGACAGAACAATATCCATATTTTTCTTTGAATTATATTGGATCTTTAACCTATCTTAGTGTCGTTATCATTTTTAAAACTTGCTATGCTGAAAATCAAAACTTGCTCATATTTACATTGGTATGTCAAACTTAAAAGTGGCAGCCATAAAAAGCCTTATTGTCCCAATCAGAACGAAGTTGCAAGCTCCTAAACAATAAAGATTTTAAGCTTACAAGCAAGCTATTGCAAGCTCGTCGAAGTGAATTTCGCATTATCCTCTCTCTAATGGCAGAATAACATGCACCTTGTTAATCTGACTGTCTACCTCCTGCTTTTTTTACTTCAGGTTAGCCTTCTAATGCTAATTTTATCAACCAACTTAACTTTCTGCGTGGTCGTTGTTCTCCCGATTTGAAATTGGCTCTCAATATTCCAGAGTCCACTGAATCCATGCTAGTCGTACTAGAGTCACTTTCAGACCACCAACACCATCGCACTAGCCTGCATAATTTATTTATTTCAGAGCCATTTGTAAAGAACATTATTTTCCTAGCGGACGCTCGAACCACGAATCTTCGAAATCCACGAAGTTCTTCCAATTGGGCTTTTATCATTGAAGTCGACCCCGCACGTTTTTTTGGATTTATCACCAGTATATACGCATTTATTTAATGGTGCAAAGCTCATTTATCAAATTAAAAATAATAATTTTTGTAGATTTTGGTGTATAGCTGTAGAAATTTTATTATGTATTTTGTTATATTCCTTATCTACATATATACTAATTGCCAATTGTCCGTCTGTCTGTCCGCCCGTCTGTCACACTTTTTAGGCACTTCGAGGATAGATTGCGACTTGCACATGGGTTAATCGTTCGATAAAAAGCACCGAAAAAATTTTCCGAAAATGTTCTGAAGAGAGGGTGCTCCACACCAAAAAATTCGAATATTGAAATAATAGAAAGGCATGCTTTGCGATAAGATAAATACTTCAAATTTACTTAGATAAATACTTCAAATACTCGAACTAAATTATTATCCTATTCTATAACAGGATCGCAGAAATTGTTAGCTGGCTCAGGATTCACCTACATAACTGAACCAGTAAGAAGTTGTTTATTTAAAGTGAAACATAATTTAGGCCGTAAACTAAGTAAAATCATAATCACAAGTTATACAAATCTCACACTCAGCCCAATCAGTAAAACCTGTTGAGTATGAGATACCTCCTTACGGCATTGGTCGTACAAAATTATCTCACCCCCCACCCATTCACGCCAAAATCCCTAAGCCAAAGCATCCAAAGTGGGATATCCCAGTGGTTAACGCGAGGGGATCACCTTCGGAAGACCTGAGTTCGATTCCCAGCTCTACCCAAACTGTCTCTGTGTTCATGCAGAGTACTGGCACGTTAAATATGTGAGTCCGTAAGTTCTTACGACAGGTTGGTGGTAGGAGAAGGAGTGTGCTATCCCTGTGGATGGCTCCCTTACTGGGTTCCGATCTAAATCGGGTCGTCAAAACAGATATCTTATAACATCTGGTAAGTCGGACGGTCTGGGTCGAAGATGATAAAGCTAAATATTGTACATGTAAAGAAGAGAAGCTTCCATTGGTCTAATGTAAACGCTAAATGCCCAGTGTTGGCTACCTAGATTTGCTGAGAAAACAACATTATGGAACTGCACCGCATTGCACCTCAGATTTTTCTCCTGTTTTCTGCTCTTAAAATTTTTAATGCCTACACATCCTTTCGTAAAAGACTTTGTAGCATGAAATAGCATTCTTGCGATATTGTAATAGCAATAACCCTGATTTGATTTCAGTATAGAATATTTTTTCAAAGAAAATACAAAACTGATTTAATTAAATTCATTTTATATAACGTCATTTTATATAACGTAATTGTGCATCTATCTTCGTTTAACATGAAAAAATGGTTTATGAAGAAATTCAGAATAAAAGTATAAAAAGCTTTTATTTTTTCAAATGCCGAGAACTTAAAATTATATTTATATTTTCTAAACTAGCAGCATACCCGTTCTTCGTACGGAGTATATAATATAAAGAAATTTATAATTCGCAATCATGTGCAAATTCTGTTAAAATATTAAATTTATTGCTCATAAAGAGAAGTTTAAGAATATCTGTTCTCACTATGCAAAATTATATTCACGGGCAGATCTGAAGAATAAAACATCCTGGCCCCTTTTGTAAGTAAATTTACAAAAAAAAAAGGAATTGAATCAATATATGCAGCCACGTACTACTTATATTGTCGCAGAAGCTTACCCGTATTGCAATATGAGTCTCAAAAATATTTACCAAGATAAAAAAGATGACGTAATAAATTGAAAGTATCAAAAATCCCCGTAATCTTAATACCAGAAGGTCGTAATTGATTCCAATATATGCCAATATATATCAAAATATATGCCAATATACCTGTACTACTTATATTCTCGTAGATTAGAAGATATACCCATGCATTTGTAGAAGATTACTCGTACAACGTACTATATATGAGTTTCAACAATTTTCGTCATAATGAAACAATTCCATAATAATTTGAAAATATCAATAATCCCTGAATCAACAGTCCCCGAAAATACCAATAATAATGATGTTTAAATCTGAAGACCGTAATTGATCCAGTCAAAAATGCAATGTCAATTAAATTTATTTTATATACATATTTTTATTATTCAAATCGGAAAAGATTTAATAAAAATCGTATGCCGCATAACATATTGAATCCGTTGCTAAGCGACATGATATCATTTGCTTCAAATAAATTGATGGAAATCATGTCATCAGAATAATGCAATCTCCATGGAAGGTTTGGCGACATTTTCGTCAATTTAGCCATAACCTAAAAAATCGCCAAATTTATCGCCAAGTGGGACTGTAGAACCGATAGCCCCATTTTGCGACAAATTGACGAAAGATCATCACAATACTATCCCCTAACAAAACACAATTAATTTCATTTAGTAAGCGCGATTTTATCAATTTCATGCTATTTTTATGGATTTAAAAATATTTTTACCAATTTGGTGATATTAAAAAATTTCCTTCAATGTGTTACTAAGTAGGATGGATGAACTGACCGACAAATGCTACAGAAACATCATTTCAGTACTCTATTCTAAAAAAACAAATTTAATTTCATTGATTGATTTGGGCCATTTTTATCAATTTGGAGATATTTCCACTAATTTGATAAAGTTTAAGAAAAGTTACCAAGTTATTTAGAGATATTCCGCTAAATTCGTAGCTCTGAATTTGCAGATCTGAAGAATAAAATATCCTGATCCCTTTTGTATATACTAAATGAAAGCACTAAAATTGTATTAGAAGATACATACACCCGTTCTACTCTTTTTCTGCTTCAACAATCGGCTAAATGAATTTATTGGGTAAACACAATATATGAGTTTATTAGCTAAACACAATATATGAGCTTGAAACCTCTTTGCTTAAATAAATGAAAGTGATGTACGCAGTCCGCAATATATATAATTAAAATAACAATCAAACCGTCCATTTATAAAATATATTTTTACATCCATTTATTTATTATACAAATAGAAAAAATAATAATAAATATTACCAACACATTTAATTTCATTCCATTGCCGAACAACATGATATAAGATAGAATCTTCCTCATAAAATGTGAAATTAAATAGCCATTTTGATTTATTTATACTCTTCATCGTTGAGTAAAAATTTGTAAAAGATGAACCATGGAGGTAGATTTTTCCATTTAAATTCATGTTTCAAACAATTCATGCTTTCTTATTGTGACTAATTAATGCAAAAATCCTGTACTAAACTCGGAAATAAAGTTTTATTTCATTTTGGCGTTTTAAACAAACGATTTTCATCCTTTCCGTTTGGATAAACCACGGAGTTGGAGAGTAGATCTCCTAAGAAAAAGTTCCGTTTCTCATTAATATCCCGACAACCCCTGGTCTTAGAAACTCGAAACTTGGACAAAATTTATGGGGGGCTATTTCAAGGCTATCCACAAAATTTCATTAAATTCGGTTCAGCCGTTTTTCCGTGATGATGAGACAAACGAAAATTTTGTTTTTTACTAATATCTCGAGAACCACTGGTCGTAAAAACTCAAAACATGGACTAAATTTTAAGTGGGGCTATTTCTAGGCTACCCACAAAATTTCATCAAATTCGGTTCAGCCGTTCTCCCGTGATGAGGGGACAAACAGACAGACAGACAGACAGATTTTCATTTTTATTTATATAGATTTGTTTAAAATATTCACATTAATTTCATATATATAAAAAAGTAGTTTTTTTCACGAATTACAAATATATTCAGAAAAGAAGTTATTTACCTATTGGTAGATAAATTAGAATAAAAATTACATTTTTTTTTAACGAAAATGAATTTCCTTAACGAATCCCTTGCCTCATTTATGAAATAGTATAAATCATTTTAATAGATATTTTTTGAATATATTCCTTAATTCTATTAAAAGTAGTGAAACAATTTTAAGGGCATAAACATGTTCCATGCAATAATTTTATTCATAAATGTTTGCAAGGATAAATAAAATTTGTATATTCTGTGTGACAAAATTAACATGGCTTTAAAATTTTGCATATCAGTAAACGTTTCAATATATTCTATGATCGAAAAATAAATAAAATAAGATTTTTTCAACTGACCTTTTTGTAGTCAAAAATTTAATGAACAAATAAGACAAATATAAAGAAACATTTTAGCTTTTTAAAATTCAAAATTTGTAAATCTAATTTTACTTATAATTTAGCCCAAATAAAAATACGAAACAGTATGAATCAAATATTTTGCTTTAAATGATTTATGGGTCAAAATTTTTAAACAAAGTTAATGTTTCAGAAAAAAAAATCATTCCACTCTTTATTTTATCAAACAATATGTTGTGCTACAAACGCTCAAGGGAAAATTAAGTAAGTCCAATGATATCTAATTAAGCATCTGTAACTAAACATCTGATTGGGTCGGACACCCACATGCAAATTATAAAGAAATTAAATGAAATTAAGAGTTAAATGCTTAATGAATTGGGAGCGTATAGTGGGGAGAATAAAATTTAGAATACAAATAAAAAGCATTGTGAACATACCAGTTTGAATTATATAAGTATTTTTGCATATGGGCTCCGAAAATCACTGATTCAAAAAATATTTCATACAAGATAAAATTTACATTGTACATACCTGTGACATTACCTAAAATCAATGATATATGTAAAAAAAAATAATTTCTAGGAAAAGGTTTATTAATGAAAGCAAAAGATATTTCGATTCAAATTCAAACTGGCTCGATACATCCAGCAAATCAGCCTGACCAGATAAAAATTTAGGATAATTCTATCCCAAACAAGCTAATCAGCTGGCTTAAATCAAGCTGGCTTAAGTTTAATAAAAATCACTGACTTAAGTTAAACAAGAGAGATTAAAATCATGCATAAAGCATTGATTATGAAACACTTTCAAACTGAAATGTAATTTTATTTAAACATCTCATTTATGAAAAAAAATTCAGCAATTCTTATACAACTCATCTTACAATCAACTCAACTTGTAAACATTTTACATTCATTAAAGTTAGGCTTCGTTGTAGAAATAATCAAAGATTGATGATCATTTAAGCTCAAAAGTATTGTAACTGCGTTAGCACAGAATATAGATGCATTGAAAAACCTAAAAAATAAAGCGGTGACATTTTTAGGACGGATGCAACATGAATTATGAATCAAAAAGAATTTTAAAAATCACGATTTTGACACAAGATGGATGCCATATTTCATTTTGAAGTGCGTCACATAACCTCCACATACTATAAGTGCATATTATTATTTTAATTGTTATTTAAAAAATACCAAACACATTTTTCTGGAATTATTTTTATATCTTTTATGAGATATTTTAAATATTTCCTAAAATTTTCGAAGCAATTTGTGAATTTTAACTTCGCTTAAAAAATATTTCATTTTTTCAACCCGGGTTTAATCCAAAACTGCTTGGGAGACATTATTTATTTACATTCGCATTTGTACAGCAGACCGTCTCAATAACATTGTAATTTTTTTTTTGAAAAAGTCATTTTTACAGCAGTTATCACGCAAACAGACAGGCAGACAGACAGAATAAATAAAGTCATGAACACTTTTCAACTATGTTGTAAAGTGTTAAAAAGATTAGTCATGCATAAAACATATATTAAGGAACACTTTCAGTTTTATTTCAGTTTTATTTAAACATCTCTAAAATGCGATACATTCAGCGGTGATATTTTTAAAATTATCATAGTACAATAAATGGAAACTTAAAAACTTCTTCGAAAAAGGCAATGCTATAACATAGCTTGCTCCTCTATCTAACTAAAATCAATGAAATTTCCATTCATATTATTTATATTCTAGATTCAATAGCTAAATAATTTTGCCCTTAAAAAATTCAGCATCTCTTATACAACTAGTCTTATGTTTACATTTTGCATACCTTCAAATTAGGCGTCGTTGTAGAAATAATCAAGTTTAGTGATCATTTAAAACAAAAAGTATTGTAATTGCTTAAGGACATAAATTAGAAACACAGATAATATGCAAAAGTAAAGCGGTTTTAGGACGTATGCAGCACTAAATATAAATTCAAGAACAATCAATCATGCATAATGCTTTGATTATAAAACACTGTCCAACTGTAATTTTATTTAAACATCTCTAAAATACGATACATTCAGCGGCGATATCATTTTAATTATCACAGAACTACAATTATTTATTTTACTTGGAAAATTAAAACCATGGAGGTAAAAATACGTTCTAACTCCATGCTTAAAATTTCATACAAATTTTATTCAAATGAATTTATCGAAATATAAATCGTCTGAATCTCTATGTAAAAGGAGTGAATATTTCATTCACACACTTTTTCCAGACTCCAGAGTTAAATAATTTTGCGTGGAAACAATTCAGCAATTCTTATACAACTCATCTTACAATCACTTGTTTAGATTTTACATTCATTAAAGTTAGGCTTAGTTATAGAAATAATCTAAGTTTGATGATCAATTAAACTAAAAAATATTATAACTGCATTGCCGCAGAATATGGATGCACAGAAAGTACGCAAAAATAAAGCGGTTCTTTGACGGATGCAACACTAAATATAAATTAAAATGAACTTTAAAAGTTACGATTTTGACACAAAATGGATGCCATATTTCATTTTGAAGTGGGTCACGTGACCTCTTTATTATATGGCTGTCATTATTATTTTCATTTTTATTTAAAAAACTACGGAACATATTTTTTTGAATTTTTTTTTATATATTTTATGGGATAATTTGAATATTTCCTAAAATTTTTGTAGCAATTTGTGAATTTTAACTTCGCTTAAAAAATGTTTGAAAAATTAGGTCCCATATAGGGTTCAATGTATTTCATTTTTCAATCCAGGTTCAATTCAAAACTAATTATTCACTTACATTCCCATATGTCCCACAAACCGTATCAACAACATGCTAAAATTTCATTTTGATAACGTCATTTTTACGGCAGTTATCGTGTTAACGGACAGACAGACAGACAGTCAGACAGAATAAACAAAGTCATATACAATTTTCAACTATGTTGAAAAGTGTTAAAAGATTAATCATGCATAAATCATTGATTATGAAACACTTTTAAACTGAAATACAATTTTATCTAAACATCTCTAAAATGCGATACATTCAGCTCTGGTATTTTTAAAACTATCATAGTACAATAATTGGAACTTAAAACTTCATCAGAAAAAGCAATGCTTTAAAATCGCTTGCTTCTCTAAGTAAAATCAATGAAATTTTCATGCTTCGACAATTTTAGGAAATATTCAAATTATCCCATAAAATAAATAAAAAAATTTCAACAAAATATATTCGGTAGTTTTTCAAATAAAAGTAAAATAATAATTGCACCCATATTATATGAAGAGATCAAGGGACTCACTTCAAAATGAAATATGGTATCCATCTTGTATCAAAATTGTGATTTTTAAAGTTCTTTTTTATTTATATTTAGTGTTGCATCCGTCCTGAAACCGCTTTTTTTTCTGTGCATCTATATACTGCGCCAACGCAATTACAATATGTTTGAGATTAAATGATCATCAAACTTTTATTATTTCTACAACGAAGCCTAATTTTCACGTGTGGAGAATGTAAACACATCAAGATGTAAGATGAATTGTATAAGAATTGCTGACTTTCTTTAACGCAAAATTATTTAGCTCTGGAGTCTGCAATATAGCTGATATGAATGAATCATTTATTGATTTTACATAGAGAAGCAAGCAATTCTATAGTATTGTCTTTTCTATGAAGTTTTAAATATAGAGTTAGAAAGTACTTTTAGTTTCACAGTTTTATGTTTTTAAGTAAAATTTATTATTATAGTATTGTGATAATTTTGAATATATCACCGCTGAATGAAAGGAATGTAAAAAGTTTATGAATGAAATAGTCACTGCTTTTATATACAGAGCCAGGCGATTTATAGTATTTCAGTGACGTTATTTGACTAAAGTTCATTTGTTTTTGATGACGTTTTCGAATATAATAAATTATTGCAGTATTGTGATAATTTTAAATTGTCACTGTTGAATGTATCGCATTTTGGAGATTTGAGATCGCAATTTGAGAGAGTTGTTGATGTTTTAGCCATCCCAATTTGACCAAGGTTCGTTTACAGAACAGAGTAGTAAACCTACGATGGGTATGTCAGTCACTCATTGTTACAACTAACTCTCCTATCATTGCCTCATTATCCCTTATAGCAACTTCTAAAATTTTGATTAGACCAAGGGAATAAAACCTGTTTCAATATAAGACTACAAATAAAACAATTTAACTTAATTTACATTGGGTCAAAAATTGAAAAATTAGACGATTACAAAGAAATGATCGCGACAAATTATATACACACACAATTATTATACACACATTTATACACACATTTTACACATAAATTACACTTCCTTACAAATGGCATCATTTTAACAATTTATTCTTTTGTTCTACGTCATCCATCGCTAGAAAATGCATTTTTCTTTTTCCTCTTAATTACCTAATACTTTATTTGTTATGAAACTTTTAAGAACCTAATTTAGTAGTTCCTTTATCCGTTGTTCTTCATCACTTGCATTTAAATGATTTAAAAAAAAAAAATTTCATGCTTACTACAATTCGATACTCTGTTTTCGTCTCATTCGATTTCAATCGTTAATCGTACATTCACCTATTTCAAGTCTCCTATGATTTAAAAATCTTAGTGATGCACACAACGAAATTTCCAGTTCTCTAACTTTCTTAAAAAACTATTCTAAACAGTGGAAGAAACATTACCTTGAAACTTCAAACCCACAACTTGGATCAAAACCGACTTTTTTACTTTTGCAAAATCTGCTTTACTTTCAAACTCTAACTCTACTTCCGTTTCACATAATTAACTTAATGCATAACAACTCTGAATTACAAATTAATTAACTTAATTCATAATAACTCTGAATCCCAAATTAATTAATTTAATTCATAATAACCCTGTCATTACTACGAATTCATTTTCTACGATCTAATGAGCAATTTCTCTTTACAGATATTCTGGCTTATTTTCTACTTCCTTTACATCGTTTTCGAAATCTCTTTCGTACTCGCTTTCAGAATCAACTCATTCATCGATCCACTTCGGGCATTCGCATTTTTCTTTTCGCTCATATAATTTCACAAATCTTAATTTATCCATGTTTCGCAGCTCTTTTCTCCTATAGAATCTCCCACCACTTTCTAAGTTGATCTCCAAGTGAATATTGAATACATATACATTTTTGCTCATTGTTTGTCGTTCCTACATCAAAGAATTTTTCTAAATCTTGAACACATTTTTGCGTCGAACTCTTTCCTTCAAACTTAAAGTCGTCATTTTGGTATCTTGGCCTTTTTCATATACTAGATATCACAATCCTCCATAATCACTTGATATCATTAATAACTTTATTTGTGCAATTTTAAATCTTCAATTTATGTCGTTTTCCTTTAATTGAAACTGTTGCACATGTGTAATACTTTAAACTTGTTCACTTTTATTCATTTCTAATACGGTCATTGCTTGAGAATAATTGCTTACTAATAATAATTCTATACACAGATTTAACGCGATTGTTTTTATTTCTCTGTGTGCTTATTTTTATAGTTCAGGACAACGGCGGATCCAGGGGGGGTGGTCATGGGGGTCATGACCCCCCCCCCCCCCCCCTGAGCTGGTTCCAGGACTTAGGTGGACCACTAATTGAACATAATGATTTTATTTATATATTTTGTCACCATACAGATTTTATGTAACTACATACCTTCAATATTTAATTAATTTAATATAATATAATAACTTTGTATGATGGCAAACGTTTGGGAACGAACGCATCGAAAATTTGAATTTTACCGTGCCACACTTGCGCGCGCTTGTCGACTACGTAACGTCTAGCTAGACCTAACCTCAATCGGAATCGGAACGACTAAACTTCAACATATCATAACATAGTTCTAAGTTAAAAAACTAAAATTTCTTTCTACCTATAATGTGTTTATAAGTGTACCTTTATAAGTATTCTTAAAAATTGTTGCTGCAAATTCATTAATTACAAGAAATGGTAAGTAATCAGTTTCTCATTATTCCAGTGCGTGTGTTTTAACTTAAATGTTATTGTTGTTAATGCTCATAAAGTACCTCATAGGTAGATATGTAGGTACCTACTTACTGAAAGAGTGCTGCGTGACTTATGTACCTACTTATATATTTTTTTTGGACGAGGGAGATTGAAGAGCATTAAGCTTACTGACCTAACCTAAAATCTTAGATAAATTCACACAATGAAATCAAGTGTATCGTCGTCGTGACCACACTGATTTTAATGCTCTTTAAAAATAAAATAAGAGAGCAACCAACAGAATGAATATGGCATGATGCATAAACTTAAAAATAATCTTGGTTAAAGTTTTTAAAAGCACCTAGCGAAAACTTCGATGCAAACTATTGCGCGACACAAAAACATTGCGCTTCATTAACAGGCATGCATTTACAACAAGTAAATAGTAATCTACCTACCTACTACTTTTTACTTTATTTGTATATTACAGATTTTTAAAAACTATAAAATATTAGAGAACCTGAAATTGTTTTGCTTGTTTAACACTATACTTACCTAAAGTAAGTAGGTATTACCTATTTGATGTAAGTACCTACCTAATAAAAATTCGTGTAGGGGCCTAAACTTAAGTAAGGTCTTTATGGAAAATGCAGTGGACTGTAAAACTACCTATATTATTATGTTTTTATGTACTTATAACTCATATGTTTACAAAAGTTTGTTGTCTGATGTGGGGTGTGAAATTTGCATGGTTTTGCTTTGTTTGTGAGGTAATGCGCCTGCGCCACCAGCCTGTACTATAGCGAATGTGGGTGTTTTTATGTATATATATTTAATATGTATTTTCAACAGTCTGTTGTCTGTTGTGGGGTGTGAAATTTGCATGGTGAAATTTGCATGGTTTTGCTTGCAGGGTGATTCTAAGGGAAAAGGAAATGGTAGTGGTGGATTGAAACGTTCATTAAAAAAATAGATTCATTTTTCCCAAAGAAACCAAGGCTTGAGATTGCTCACTCGAAAAATTCACCTACAACAACTACAGATGAAAATAATTGTATTGCCGATGCTTCTGCTTCTACAGCTACATTGCCTACATTAACCATAGATGAAGAAAAAACATGCTCTCCTGTTACTAACGATATTCAGCCTACAATATGTACATCGACTTCTGATTCTGATCAGATAAAGACTTCACTTTATCAACCGAAGTTTGCTTCAGATATTGCTTGTTATATAGGGGAAAATATAGATGATTCAACTAAAGCTATGTTGCTTGAAAAGCATTGGCATCCTCCCCCTAATTATACTTTCCCGCATTGTGTTGTTAATAAAAAAGGAAAACAAACAAAAAAATATGCTCAGAAGTCTCACCTTGACAAGTTTCACTGGCTTGTTTTGTCGCATAAAGACCAGGGTCTTTACTGCAAGTACTGTGCTTTGTTTGTCGTAGTTCCTGGAGGTGGTATACAGACAAAAACACCTTTATGTCGACTCGTAAAAGAACCATTAAAATCTTTCGATAATTTGCTAGGTGAAAATGGTGTTCTGCTAACACACCAGCGAAACAAATACCACGAATTAGCTGTCGAAGCAGGGAAGCACTTTTTATTGAGTTTTCATAAACCGGAAATTAACATAATGAACCAAGTAAATAGTCAAAGACTGAAACAAATAAATGAAAATAGAGAACGTTTGCGACCAATCGTAAAAACTATAATATTTTGTGGCCATCAAAATATATCGTTACGTGGCCATCGCGACGATGGTAAATTGCTGAACTATGACAACGTAGTAGCCGATGAAGGGAATTTTAGAGCCCTTTTAAAATTCCGTATTGATTCTGGCGATATTGCATTGCAGCAACATTTAGAATCTTCAAAATCCAACGCCACGTACATCAGCAAGACTGTACAAAATGAGTTGATAGATGTTTGCGCAGAAATCATCCAGGAAAACATTTTACAGAATGTGCGGGAAGCTCAATATTTTTCAATTTTGTTCGATGAAACAACAGATATATCACATATCTCACAGCTGAGCCTATCATTCCGATATTTGCATGATGGTATTATTAAGGAACATTTTGTGACTTTTTGTGATACCTACGATGCTCTTAGACGTGAATACAACAATTCAGGTGACATAGAGCCTCGATTGACAGGTGTAGCATTGGCGAAAATCGTTGAAAATCTGTGTACCAAATTTAACTTAGATTTATCTTGGTGTGTGGGTATTGGAACTGACAGCTGCTCGGTTATGGCATCAGATACAAAAGTAGCATTGCAAGAATTGATGAAAATAGCCATTCATGCTAAACGTTGCCCGTGCAACAACCATGTGCTCAATAACTCATTGACAAGATCATCCAAAGTAGTTTCCTGTCGCAATACATCTGGCACAATGAGAAAAGTTGTGGCATTTGCCAATGCATCCGCTAAGAGGCATGAAATTTTTAAAATAGAACTCGGAGCTGCCATGCAAGGTATTTGTGAGACACGTTGGGTAGAGAGGCATGATGGGCATCTACAATTTCAAGGAGACAACTTACTCAAAATTTGTAGCGCTCTGGAGAAGATTTCTGCTTGGCAAGACAATAAAACTGCCAATGATGCGCATTGCTTGCTGCAAACATTGCGCAGTTCTGACTTTATTATATCCTCCATCTGTTTAAGTGATGTATTAGGTGGGTACTTCCCTAAATTATTTTATTTCTTATTGTTTGGCAAATGAACTTATACGAGTATACTAAACCTACTTTAAAATTATGTTGTTGTTTTGTTAATATTTTATGCTACGAGTACATACCGTTTATATTAAGTTATAAATTCTTAGTTTATGCACTACAGTCACAGTCACTTACTTTTTATTTTTCAGGTACTACTGTATCTTTAAGCAGAATACTGCAATCGAACTCAATTGATTTAAAAAAAGCTACGGACTCTATTAATGATACTTTAAGTGTTTTACAAAATAAAAGAGAAAATGTGGACGTAATCTACCGACAGCTTTTTGAAGAGGCTAAAGAAGTAGCTGAGCAGCTAGATGTAGAAATTAATTGCCCCAGAATAGTATCAAAACAAATACATAGGGCCAATAACCAACCTGCTCAATCTGCTGAAGAGTATTTCCGCAGAGCTATATACATCCCTCTTCTAGATTCAATAATAAGTGATCTCCAGGACCGCCTGTCTCCTGATGTACTTAATTTGTTTCAGCTAAGCGTTTTCATGCCAAAAAGCGAATATAGTAATGAAGACATTGAAACTGTGAAACAACTAGCTACCGACTATACATTATTACTAGATAACACTCCAGTTTCTGTCATTGTAAATGAATATCGGCTGTGGATGGTGAAGTGGCAGGCGTGGCAGCGGAGCCAGGACATACCACAGTCGATTTCTGATCTTATTTTAAATTGTGACATCGATATGTATCCTAATATAAGAAAATTTTTATGTATTATGGCTACACTACCTGTCAGTGTAGCGACAGCAGAAAGGTCTTTCTCTACGTTGCGCAGAATTAAATCGTGGCTAAGATCTTCAATGGTTGAAGATCGCCTAACCGGACTGGCACTTCTCCACGTTCATAAAAACGTACCCATTGACGTAAATGACGTAATAACGCGTTTCGGGAGAAGACGTAAAAGAAAAATTGATTGTGTTATTTAAATATATGTATTTTGTCTGTTTCTATTTTGTTTGTTGGAAACCCTTGTCGTACCACCTCTTCCCTTTTGCGGAGTTTTGCGTCATACCCCTCGACATACCTCTAGCTGTTATGCCAAATCATTCACCACGGTTATGGAATATAAATAGGCTGCCTCATTCCGTGCGTGATAGTGCTTCTCTGGATGTCTTCAAGAGAAGATGGCAATATGTACGTGTATATGTACAAGAGTTATTATGTGTTAAGTTTTTCAAGTGTACAATAAAGAATAAATATTTTTAAGTACAGTACTTACGTACATTAATAAAATACCTACTTTTTACTTGTATCTATTCTTATCAAAATTAAATTATAAGTTCTTGACTTGACCACGACTATGTGACCCCCTCCTGGCGCCAAAGCTGGATCCGCCCTTGGTTCAGGAATCATTGTAAAATTTGAGTCTATAGCTCAAATGAATTTTGGGCATTATACTACCCTGATTGGGTTTCATTGTGTAGTATATCCTCTGTTTGGAGGTCATGTTGAAGAAAGTAGCTGGCTTCGTAAAGATTGGTTATCTAAAAATTACACAGTTATCAACTTTTGCCTTAAGTCAAATTGCCTTATGGCCAAGGGAAAAAGCACAGACTAAGTTATCTCAATCTAATCTGTTTCTTAATAACATACATAACTGATACAGCAATTGACTGTAAAACTAAAAAGGTCTGTAAACAAAACATTAAATTCCGCTTACCCATATAGTAACTGAATATGAATGTTTATATAAATCCGGGGCTTGGTGATACAATGAAAGTTGAAATGCTTGTAATAATAGAATAAGGATTGCAGATGCTTACCCAATTCATCATAGGATGTCTGGACACTTCTGGATGTCTGGCTCTTAGAGCTCGCGAACGTGGGAACTCAAAACTACTATACACAAGCACATGCAACTGCTCAAGCCCAAGACAAGCTATTCTCCCTTACCCAAACTGAAACTTTATCATGTTCCATTTCATGATCGCCAAAATTGTTTATTGGCTCAAGATTGGTCTACATAACTGAACCAGTAAAAGTTATCAATTTAAAATAAAATATAATTTAGGACATAAATTAAGTGACATAAGAAAAAGTTATATGGACTTTACAACTTATCTACAAAATTTAATGGAGTAGTGTATACAAACATTATATATACACACATACGCTCGTACAGATGTCTCGCTAAAAATGGTTTTTTTTTTGTTCTAGCGTGTTTAAAACATGTAGATCCGTTGGAAATTCGAGTTTAGATTTTAGACACGATTCCAATACTTTCCCTATACAAATATTGTAGGCAAAGAATGTGGTGAGGTGAATTTTACACACAAATACAATGAAAGTTAAACACATAAATACATTAAATATACTCACCAAATAGTTCCACCAGGCTCAACCGCGTTAACGTATAGTGGGGTCCGATTGGACCTAAGTACATTGCATTTACTACAACTAAATAATCACTCCCTTTTGTGGCCAACTAACAATTTTTATTTATAGAACACATGAAATCTCAAATTTAAACATTAATATACAAAATACACAATTACAAAAGAGTTCCCAAATTACGTAAACTTGACCTCGGGGCGCACCGTTCATTTTGCATTAATTTGCATATTTATAAAATCCAAATTTGTAATTAATTACTTTTTTTGTTAAGAACACAATATGTATATTCAATTTTGCAAAAAACTCCCTTTTATCATAACCCTGCCCTTACACTATTGGATTACATCAGTTACTTAAACATTCATGTTCACATTTTAAAATCAATATATAATTTCCATACCTTCATACATAGGACTCTCACTGAGTGCTGTAGCTGACCTCTGCACGTAGGAAAGGGTGGCACAATTAATTGAATGTTTATTAGTTCATTTATTCCGATGGTTCGTGGAAAACACTACCAATCCGGGAAACACTAGGTTGCATATCATCAGGTCATAAGTTATTGCCAAGTATTACTTTGGAGATGGACACACAGTCCACTTTCCTTCTCCTCCTCTTAATATCTGCCTCAGTCCCAGCGGCTCTTGAGTGAGCATGCGTACAGGTTGTACTGAAGTCGTACGTTTTCGTAGAGGCTTGTCTGCTGCTTAGGATCCCGGAATTGCGGCTCCGCAAACTGTCCTTACACGCAGTGTTACAGTTGCCACGGCTTAATGCAGCTAAAGGAGCAAGGTCCTACACCGCGCCGCTTTAGTGGTAGAGTTGTGTTGCACTGCAACTAACAAAACAAATGACGATGGGCATACTGCTCACTTTCCTTCTCCTCCTCTTAATGCGGCTTAGACCCAGCGGCTCTTGAGTGAGCATGCGTACAGGTCCTTGCCTAAAGAGTGGAGATCAGATACTTTATTTGTAGAGATTGACTGTTGCTTAGGAGCCCTGGATTGATGCTCCGCAAATTATTTCGTGCACACAGCATTTACGTAACCACGGCTTAAATGCAGCTAAAGGAGCAAAGGTCCTACACCGCGTCGTTTTGGCGGTAGAGCTGTGTGTACTGCCACCAAATAACACATGACGGCCTTCTTCCATTTTCTGGTCGAACTGCCCGAAGAAAATGCGCCCTCGCGCTGAGTTAGGCTCGGCTCGTCTTGGCTACTAGTCGGCATCTATACCGGACTAACTACGTCGGCCCCTCGGCAAAGACATTTGCCGCCCGAGATAGGAACCGCGGATGCCGGGTCAGAGATGCATCAAAAACACATGCCGGATCGGCTACGCCGAAATACAAGTGCCCCGCACTTGGAGTGCTCTCTACTCGAGCTCAGAAAAGCAACTAACTATTTTTTACACTTCTAAAACTTTCAAACATTACAAACAAGGGGAACGACACAAAACAGGGAGGAAATCCCCCCAACTCTCATTCGCTGTTCCCAAACGCTATAAAAAAGAGGAGGTCCAAAAATGCTTCACCATTGGTCTAGAAGCGACGCTAATTTTTTATGCGTTCCACTAAAATACAAGAACCAGAGGGCATACAAAACCAGGGTGGTCCAAAATACCGGACACCGACGCGCGCCACACCTGACAGGGCTATAAATTTTCAAAGATTTGTAGCTCAACTTTGACATTTTGCTGCAATTAAATCTCTGAATATTTACAATCCATGTCAGTGCGCACACAACCCAACGGCGCCGAAAAATCCCAATTCCGTCTGTGCAAAGGCCTAGCTATAAACATAAATCACCAAAACATAGTATACATTTCAATATATTTACACCATTCCCTTTTTTCCCAGGGTTATGTATCAAAATATGTGAAAATATTGTCACATATTCTCACCCTCCTGAACAGAAAAGAAGTCAAGCTAGGTTTACAAAATATTATATAGTACACTTTACATCATCATTATTTGTTTACAGATTTTCCCTCACTTTTTCTCACAGTTCACAATTTTTTTTGTTTACAGTTCGAATCATACATTTACACACAATAAGTACTATCTGATCTACATTTGTATAATTTCACAATCTTATACTCTACACATTTTACTTTACAACGCAATACGACCACAACAAAACAACTGTCAGTTCAGGCGTTCCTCTGTTTACGAGTAAACATCTGCTCGTTGCTAGGCAACCCCCCAAAACCCTTCTCCGAATTCTCTCGAAGACCGGAAGTCCGAACTCGCGCCTTGCGTAGCTCGATTCAGAGCAGAAGCGCGGCAGGCTATCCGCATCGCCATACACATCATATTTTTCCTTTTTGCCAAGCACCAAAGAGCAGGTAAGTATCTTAGCATGTTTTTAGCATGTTATTTAGCAATGTTATCTCTGTGTTTTACACACACGTGAGTTATTTGATGTGGAAATGAAATTTGGCTGTCTAATTGTACAAGTCAGATTCATTTTCTTTGTCATCTGACCATCGTGCTACATTGGCGGGAAATCCAAATCGTCACATACACTGATACTGTGTCACAATAATCCCTGATCTCTCTTTCAAAATGTTATTATTACTTATTTTTAATCTAAATTTACGTCTATTTTACTGTGATTTGAATTTTTATTTTATGTTTTATTTTTGCGCATTTTCATGTATTCACGAGTTAACCCAATTTTTTTTTTTGAATAACATCTATAGATTTACCTAGGACACCTTTTATAATTTTAATGTTTCCGCATTTTATATTATACGACCCGCGTATAAAATACCTGCTATTCGGTTCACTCATAAATCATGCGTCTAACGCAGCTATATGTATTTATTTATATTTTTTTTCTTAATTTATCATTTTATTGTCATTCACTTATATTTATATTACAATCTGTATATTGTTATTCCTCTGTGATTCTCTAATCTTGTACATATTTATTCATTTTTACTATGAGTTCATCACTTCGTATTACTGTATTTGCTCCATGCCTATTTGTGAACATATGCTAAGCTTCCCCCGCGTTGAAGAGAATGACCTTGAATTTCCGCCTGCATACTTTGTCTCGGAACCAGTTTTTCTTACCGAAAGCGTCCAACCTTTTTGGAGTATGTAAAGCACTGGCTTTTTCGATCAGCCGGCCGTCAGCTTTTTTTTTTTTGTAAGCGGAGCTGCTCTTATTTTTGCTTTCCAAGCTTGTTTACATTTCCTTTCCAATTTTTTTTTTTTATTTATTTATTTATTTTGATTGTATACCTTTGAATGTAAACCTTTTAAAACATCCGTTGTCATGATTTTAAAATATTTTGCAGCGATATCAACGATCTGAATACCCTAATTCAAATGCCTGTCATCAAGGCCGCCCGGTTTGTATATGGTGAAGTATTTATTTGTTGTTATTGTGCTATACATATATGTCTTTTACTTTATTTACTTATTTTGTTATTTTGATTACTGATTCTTTTTATTTTGTTATTTAAAATTTACTTGCAAGTTAGTCCCCCCCCCCCCCTTTTTTTTTTTGAAGTTGCAACTGGCCGACTGCCATTCACTACTCTTATGTATATCATTATATCTGTGTATATCTGTTTTGGCTATATATTATTAGATTCATATAAATTTTTCAGCGATGCCTTCAGCCATATGTGATGTCCAGATGGACTCGACTATAAACTTGACGATTTTCATTATGGAACAGACACCTGCCCATTTTACGTGATGGAAGTCAAATATACTGTACAAATACTGGTCGTATATTTTTATTTCTTCATTTTGTTATTGTTATCCTTCTCATTATGATTTATTTATTTATTATTTTATTTATTTGTTAATTCTACCCTGTATTTGAATATTATATTTATTCTTATTATTATTATTATTATTTTTTTTTTTTGAAAATTTTGTTATTGTTGTCTGACTTGCCCCCCCCCCCCTTTTTGACTGTACTCACTTATTTTTCTACACTGCCCTACGAGTTCGTAGGTCCGAATCTCCCTGCTCTTATCCCCACTTACATAGTATTTGATAATGTCCATTTTTATAACGTAGACTAATTTTTATTTTGTTCGGAAGGGAAAAAACATTTATTTACTATTTTCTTTCACTTCAAAATTTTCCGAGTCTCCGTTTTTTTTTTTGTTCTCAAACATTTTAATTTCCCGAAATCATCCTTGTATTACATATTATTTATACTTCAGATATCTTTTTTTTTTTTTTTTTACGTCCACTGAATTATTTACTTTACTTATATTTTCTAAGATTAAATTTATTTATTTTACTTATATTTTCATATAAATTATTTATCTTTTATCATTGTCCGTTCATTTATTTATGTTTACTTGCATAAATGGGACGGAAATCTAGAACTTTTTAATTTTGCTGTACTGCTACTTAATGAAACGCTGATAATTTTAATAAAATGGCTGGCGCTAAGACTTTTGCGTTGTACTGCGTTGATACTCATTTATACGCTGCTGATACCGTTGATACTTCCATATTGTTCCGTTTTTTTTTGTTTTTTTTTGTTGTAGTTGTTGCATAAATTTAATAATTTAAATATTTCTATCCGCTGGACTTGCCTTCCTCCAGACAAATTTTCCCGAAGTTTTTATTTTATTTTGCGATTTTGTTGACTGCCGTGCATTTTGGATAACTCTCATGCCTATCCTCACACTAATTCTTAAAATACTACACACTTTTCCTCAACACTACAGTTTACACAATATACAATACACAATATACAATACACAATATACAATAATAACCATATACTTTTTGCTTCACCTAATTTTAAATAGTTGCTCTATCTACATAAATTTTCTATTATTATAATTATAGTCATTTTCTTTACATTAACCAAAAAATATCTATTTGTAGACTACCTTCCACTTCATTTTTACATTTACTGTAGACTACCAAAATTATTTCAAAATGCTTTCCAATTTAATTTCAAAATATTGTAGGAAACTAATATATTTTATAATACTATCTAAGTTAATTTTAAAATCATTGTAAACTGCTACACATATTGTAAAATACCTTCCAATTAATTTTAATTTTATTGTAGAATCGTAAAAACGAATTATTGCAGAACAACTTCTAAAATATTCAATAACTCTTGTAGACTACTCAAAAACAATTTTTTTTTTTTTTTTGCAGAATAGTATCTGAATTAATTTTAACATTATTGTATAATATTACACATACTGTAAAACTTTTCCAAATTTTATTTTTTAAATTCACTGGCTCTACACCTTGTGCTGCATTTATTTGCATACACTTACTATTTACTTCTGCTTTATAATATTTTAATTTTTCCACTTAATTTAGCAGAAAATTTTAATTTTTTACTTTTTATATTATTTTATTTCACTTAACTAATCACTGAACTTGCTAGTCCAATTCTATACATAATGAATCACTTTCAATTAATCCTAATTTTTTGTTGATCTAAATTTTGTAATTTTAAATATTACAGAGAGTTATAGCATTACGCTTTTCACAACATGATTTAAAATTTGCACACACATTATATACTTTTTATACACAATATTTCCAAAGATGAAAACACTCTCTTTACCACAGTTATTCATATACTTTGTACATCCTATCTCTGTATATATTTTTATACAGCATTTATTTTACTTAACTTCTATTTTTTTT
This sequence comes from Amaurobius ferox, assembly GCA_951213105.1. Lineage (NCBI taxonomy): Eukaryota > Metazoa > Arthropoda > Arachnida > Araneae > Amaurobiidae > Amaurobius > Amaurobius ferox. Next base: position 30,665,061 of record OX578134.1, read on the forward strand.
TTTATTACTTGCGTTGATAATTTATTTTAGTACACCCCGTCTATCCTTTACACACTAACAGTATATATTTAAAACTCAACTTCAGTATCTTCAGTATTGGCCCGCAATTTTGGCTAAGCTTCCCACACAACAATTTATCTAGCAAAAGCCCGTGGTTCGTTTCCGAACGACACGGCACCAAGTACGGGGATCGGTGGTCTATGTGGTGAGGTGAATTTTACACACAAATACAATGAAAGTTAAACACATAAATACATTAAATATACTCACCAAATAGTTCCACCAGGCTCAACCGCGTTAACGTATAGTGGGGTCCGATTGGACCTAAGTACATTGCATTTACTACAACTAAATAATCACTCCCTTTTGTGGCCAACTAACAATTTTTATTTATAGAACACATGAAATCTCAAATTTAAACATTAATATACAAAATACACAATTACAAAAGAGTTCCCAAATTACCTAAACTTGACCTCGGGGCGCACCGTTCATTTTGCATTAATTTGCATATTTATAAAATCCAAATTTGTAATTAATTACTTTTTTTGTTAAGAACACAATATGTATATTCAATTTTGCAAAAAACTCCCTTTTATCATAACCCTGCCCTTACACTATTGGATTACATCAGTTACTTAAACATTCATGTACACATTTTAAAATCAATATATAATTTCCATACCTTCATACATAGGACTCTCACTGAGTGCTGTAGCTGACCTCTGCACGTAGGAAAGGGTGGCACAATTAATTGAATGTTTATTAGTTCATTTATTCCGATGGTTCGTGGAAAACACTACCAATCCGGGAAACACTAGGTTGCATATCATCAGGTCATAAGTTATTGCCAAGTATTATTTTGGAGATGGGCACACAGTCCACTTTCCTTCTCCTCCTCTTAATATCTGCCTCAGTCCCAGCGGCTCTTGAGTGAGCATGCGTACAGGTTGTACTGAAGTCGTACGTTTTCGTAGAGGCTTGTCTGCTGCTTAGGATCCCGGAATTGCGGCTCCGCAAACTGTCCTTACACGCAGTGTTACAGTTGCCACGGCTTAATGCAGCTAAAGGAGCAAGGTCCTACACCGCGCCGCTTTAGTGGTAGAGTTGTGTTGCACTGCAACTAACAAAACAAATGACGATGGGCATACTGCTCACTTTCCTTCTCCTCCTCTTAATGCGGCTTAGACCCAGCGGCTCTTGAGTGAGCATGCGTACAGGTCCTTGCCTAAAGAGTGGAGATCAGATACTTTATTTGTAGAGATTGACTGTTGCTTAGGAGCCCTGGATTGATGCTCCGCAAATTATTTCGTGCACACAGCATTTACGTAACCACGGCTTAAATGCAGCTAAAGGAGCAAAGGTCCTACACCGCGCCGTTTTGGCGGTAGAGCTGTGTGTACTGCCACCAAATAACACATGACGGCCTTCTTCCATTTTCTGGTCGAACTGCCCGAAGAAAATGCGCCCTCGCGCTGAGTTAGGCTCGTCTCGTCTTGGCTACTAGTCGGCATCTATACCGGACTCACTACGTCGGCCCCTCGGCAAAGACATTTGCCGCCCGAGATAGGAACCGCGGATGCCGGGTCAGAGATGCATCAAAAACACATGCCGGATCGGCTACGCCGAAATACAAGTGCCCCGCACTTGGAGTGCTCTCTACTCGAGCTCAGAAAAGCAACCAACTATTTTTTACACTTCTAAAACTTTCAAACTTTACAAACAAGGGGAACGACACAAAACAGGGAGGAAATCCCCCCAACTCTCATTCGCTGTTCCCAAACGCTATAAAAAAGAGGAGGTCCAAAAATGCTTCACCATTGGTCTAGAAGCGACGCTAATTTTTTATGCGTTCCACTAAAATACAAGAACCAGAGGGCATACAAAACCAGGGTGGTCCAAAATACCGGACACCGACGCGCGCCACACCTGACAGGGCTATAAATTTTCAAAGATTTGTAGCTCAACTTTGACATTTTGCTGCAATTAAATCTCTGAATATTTACAATCCATGTCAGTGCGCACACAACCCAACGGCGCCAAAAAATCCCAATTCCGTCTGTGCAAAGGCCTAGCTATAAACATAAATCACCAAAACATAGTATACATTTCAATATATATACACCATTCCCTTTTTTCCCAGGGTTATGTATCAAAATATGTGAAAATATTGTCACATATTCTCACCCTCCTGAACAGAAAAGAAGTCAAGCTAGGTTTACAAAATATTATATAGTACACTTTACATCATCATTATTTGTTTACAGATTTTCCCTCACTTTTTCTCACAGTTCACAATTTTTTTTGTTTACAGTTCGAATCATACATTTACACACAATAAGTACTATCTGATCTACATTTGTATAATTTCACAATTTTATACTCTACACATTTTACTTTACAACGCAATACGACCACAACAAAACAACTGTCAGTTCAGGCGTTCCTCTGTTTACGAGTAAACATCTGCTCGTTGCTAGGCAACCCCCCAAAACCCTTCTCCGAATTCTCTCGAAGACCGGAAGTCCGAACTCGCGCCTTGCGTAGCTCGATTCAGAGCAGAAGCGCGGCTGGCTATCCGCATCGCCATACACATCATATTTTTCCTTTTTGCCAAGCACCAAAGAGCAGGTAAGTATCTTAGCATGTTTTTAGCATGTTATTTAGCAATGTTATCTCTGTGTTTTACACACACGTGAGTTATTTGATGTGGAAATGAAATTTGGCTGTCTAATTGTACAAGTCAGATTCATTTTCTTTGTCATCTGACCATCGTGCTACATTGGCGGGAAATCCAAATCGTCACATACACTGATACTGTGTCACAATAATCCCTGATCTCTCTTTCAAAATGTTATTATTACTTATTTTTAATCTAAATTTACGTCTATTTCACTGTGATTTGAATTTTTATTTTATGTTTTATTTTTGCGCATTTTCATGTATTCACGAGTTAACCCAATTTTTTTTTTTGAATAACATCTATAGATTTACCTAGGACACCTTTTATAATTTTAATGTTTCCGCATTTTATATTATACGACCCGCGTATAAAATACCTGCTATTCGGTTCACTCATAAATCATGCGTCTAACGCAGCTATATGTATTTATTTATATTTTTTTTCTTAATTTATCTTTTTATTGTCATTCACTTATATTTATATTACAATCTGTATATTGTTATTCCTCTGTGATTCTCTAATCTTGTACATATTTATTCATTTTTACTATGAGTTCATCACTTCGTATTACTGTATTTGCTCCATGCCTATTTGTGAACATATGCTAAGCTTCCCCCGCGTTGAAGAGAATGACCTTGAATTTCCGCCTGCATACTTTGTCTCGGAACCAGTTTTTCTTACCGAAAGCGTCCGACCTTTTTGGAGTATGTAAAGCACTGGCTTTTTCGATCAGCCGGCCGTCAGCTTTTTTTTTTTTGTAAGCGGAGCTGCTCTTATTTTTTCTTTCCAAGCTTGTTTACATTTCCTTTCCAATTTTTTTTTTTTATTTATTTATTTATTTTGATTGTATACCTTTGAATGTAAACCTTTTAAAACATCCGTTGTCATGATTTTAAAATATTTTGCAGCGATATCAACGATCTGAATACCCTAATTCAAATGCCTGTCATCAAGGCCGCCCGGTTTGTATATGGTGAAGTATTTATTTGTTGTTATTGTGCTATACATATATGTCTTTTACTTTATTTACTTATTTTGTTATTTTGATTACTGATTCTTTTTATTTTGTTATTTAAAATTTACTTGCAAGTTAGTCCCCCCCCCCCTTTTTTTTTTTGAAGTTGCAACTGGCCGACTGCCATTCACTACTCTTATGTATATCATTATATCTGTGTATATCTGTTTTGGCTATATATTATTAGATTCATATAAATTTTTCAGCGATGCCTTCAGCCATATGTGATGTCCAGATGGACTCGACTATAAACTTGACGATTTTCATTATGGAACAGACACCTGCCCATTTTACGTGATGGAAGTCAAATATACTGTACAAATACTGGTCGTATATTTTTATTTCTTCATTTTGTTATTGTTATCCTTCTCATTATGATTTATTTATTTATTATTTTATTTATTTGTTAATTCTACCCTGTATTTGAATATTATATTTATTCTTATTATTATTATTATTTTTTTTTTTTGAAAATTTTGTTATTGTTGTCTGACTTGCCCCCCCCCCCCCCTTTTTGACTGTACTCACTTATTTTTCTACACTGCCCTACGAGTTCGTAGGTCCGAATCTCCCTGCTCTTATCCCCACTTACATAGTATTTGATAATGTCCATTTTTATAACGTAGACTAATTTTTATTTTGTTTGGAAGGGAAAAAACATTTATTTACTATTTTCTTTCACTTCAAAATTTTCCGAGTCTCCGTTTTTTTTTTTGTTCTCAAACATTTTAATTTCCCGAAATCATCCTTGTATTACATATTATTTATACTTCAGATATCTTTTATTTTTTTTTTTTACGTCCACTGAATTATTTACTTTACTTATATTTTCTAAGATTAAATTTATTTATTTTACTTATATTTTCATATAAATTATTTATCTTTTATCATTGTCCGTTCATTTATTTATGTTTACTTGCATAAATGGGACGGAAATCTAGAACTTTTTAATTTTGCTGTACTGCTACTTAATGAAACGCTGATAATTTTAATAAAATGGCTGGCGCTAAGACTTTTGCGTTGTACTGCGTTGATACTCATTTATACGCTGCTGATACCGTTGATACTTCCATATTGTTCCGTTTTTTTTTTTTTTTTTTTTGTTGTAGTTGTTGCATAAATTTAATAATTTAAATATTTCTATCCGCTGGACTTGCCTTCCTCCAGACAAATTTTCCCGAAGTTTTTATTTTATTTTGCGATTTTGTTGACTGCCGTGCATTTTGGATAACTCTCATGCCTATCCTCACACTAATTCTTAAAATACTACACACTTTTCCTCAACACTACAGTTTACACAATATACAATACACAATATACAATACACAATATACAATAATAACCATATACTTTTTGCTTCACCTAATTTTAAATAGTTGCTCTATCTACATAAATTTTCTATTATTATAATTATATTCATTTTCTTTACATTAACCAAAAAATATCTATTTGTAGACTACCTTCCACTTCATTTTTACATTTACTGTAGACTACCAAAATTATTTCAAAATGCTTTCCAATTTAATTTCAAAATATTGTAGGAAACTAATATATTTTATAATACTATCTAAGTTAATTTTAAAATCATTGTAAACTGCTACACATATTGTAAAATACCTTCCAATTAATTTTAATTTTATTGTAGAATCGTAAAAACGAATTATTGCAGAACAACTTCTAAAATATTCAATAACTCTTGTAGACTACTCAAAAACAATTTTTTTTTTTTTTTTGCAGAATAGTATCTGAATTAATTTTAACATTATTGTATAATATTACACATACTGTAAAACTTTTCCAAATTTTATTTTTTAAATTCACTGGCTCTACACCTTGTGCTGCATTTATTTGCATACACTTACTATTTACTTCTGCTTTATAATATTTTAATTTTTCCACTTAATTTAGCAGAAAATTTTAATTTTTTACTTTTTATATTATTTTATTTCACTTAACTAATCACTGAACTTGCTAGTCCAATTCTATACATAATGAATCACTTTCAATTAATCCTAATTTTTTGTTGATCTAAATTTTGTAATTTTAAATATTACAGAGAGTTATAGCATTACGCTTTTCACAACATGATTTAAAATTTGCACACACATTATATACTTTTTATACACAATATTTCCAAAGATGAAAACACTCTCTTTACCACAGTTATTCATATACTTTGTACATCCTATCTCTGTATATATTTTTATACAGCATTTATTTTACTTAACTTCTATTTTTTTTTTTTATTACTTGCGTTGATAATTTATTTTAGTACACCCCGTCTATCCTTTACACACTAACAGTATATATTTAAAACTCAACTTCAGTATCTTCAGTATTGGCCCGCAATTTTGGCTAAGCTTCCCACACAACAATTTATCTAGCAAAAGCCCGTGGTTCGTTTCCGAACGACACGGCACCAAGTACGGGGATCGGTGGTCTATGTGGTGAGGTGAATTTTACACACAAATACAATGAAAGTTAAACACATAAATACATTAAATATACTCACCAAATAGTTCCACCAGGCTCAACCGCGTTAACGTATAGTGGGGTCCGATTGGACCTAAGTACATTGCATTTACTACAACTAAATAATCACTCCCTTTTGTGGCCAACTAACAATTTTTATTTATAGAACACATGAAATCTCAAATTTAAACATTAATATACAAAATACACAATTACAAAAGAGTTCCCAAATTACCTAAACTTGACCTCGGGGCGCACCGTTCATTTTGCATTAATTTGCATATTTATAAAATCCAAATTTGTAATTAATTACTTTTTTTGTTAAGAACACAATATGTATATTCAATTTTGCAAAAAACTCCCTTTTATCATAACCCTGCCCTTACACTATTGGATTACATCAGTTACTTAAACATTCATGTACACATTTTAAAATCAATATATAATTTCCATACCTTCATACATAGGACTCTCACTGAGTGCTGTAGCTGACCTCTGCACGTAGGAAAGGGTGGCACAATTAATTGAATGTTTATTAGTTCATTTATTCCGATGGTTCGTGGAAAACACTACCAATCCGGGAAACACTAGGTTGCATATCATCAGGTCATAAGTTATTGCCAAGTATTATTTTGGAGATGGGCACACAGTCCACTTTCCTTCTCCTCCTCTTAATATCTGCCTCAGTCCCAGCGGCTCTTGAGTGAGCATGCGTACAGGTTGTACTGAAGTCGTACGTTTTCGTAGAGGCTTGTCTGCTGCTTAGGATCCCGGAATTGCGGCTCCGCAAACTGTCCTTACACGCAGTGTTACAGTTGCCACGGCTTAATGCAGCTAAAGGAGCAAGGTCCTACACCGCGCCGCTTTAGTGGTAGAGTTGTGTTGCACTGCAACTAACAAAACAAATGACGATGGGCATACTGCTCACTTTCCTTCTCCTCCTCTTAATGCGGCTTAGACCCAGCGGCTCTTGAGTGAGCATGCGTACAGGTCCTTGCCTAAAGAGTGGAGATCAGATACTTTATTTGTAGAGATTGACTGTTGCTTAGGAGCCCTGGATTGATGCTCCGCAAATTATTTCGTGCACACAGCATTTACGTAACCACGGCTTAAATGCAGCTAAAGGAGCAAAGGTCCTACACCGCGCCGTTTTGGCGGTAGAGCTGTGTGTACTGCCACCAAATAACACATGACGGCCTTCTTCCATTTTCTGGTCGAACTGCCCGAAGAAAATGCGCCCTCGCGCTGAGTTAGGCTCGTCTCGTCTTGGCTACTAGTCGGCATCTATACCGGACTCACTACGTCGGCCCCTCGGCAAAGACATTTGCCGCCCGAGATAGGAACCGCGGATGCCGGGTCAGAGATGCATCAAAAACACATGCCGGATCGGCTACGCCGAAATACAAGTGCCCCGCACTTGGAGTGCTCTCTACTCGAGCTCAGAAAAGCAACCAACTATTTTTTACACTTCTAAAACTTTCAAACTTTACAAACAAGGGGAACGACACAAAACAGGGAGGAAATCCCCCCAACTCTCATTCGCTGTTCCCAAACGCTATAAAAAAGAGGAGGTCCAAAAATGCTTCACCATTGGTCTAGAAGCGACGCTAATTTTTTATGCGTTCCACTAAAATACAAGAACCAGAGGGCATACAAAACCAGGGTGGTCCAAAATACCGGACACCGACGCGCGCCACACCTGACAGGGCTATAAATTTTCAAAGATTTGTAGCTCAACTTTGACATTTTGCTGCAATTAAATCTCTGAATATTTACAATCCATGTCAGTGCGCACACAACCCAACGGTGCCAAAAAATCCCAATTCCGTCTGTGCAAAGGCCTAGCTATAAACATAAATCACCAAAACATAGTATACATTTCAATATATTTACACCATTCCCTTTTTTCCCAGGGTTATGTATCAAAATATGTGAAAATATTGTCACAAAGAAAAATAAGTAATGTATAATTTTTGATTTTGTGCTAAAGGTTAAAAAGGTGAATATAAGTTATAAAAATTAAAGTTAATTTTCAAGCATATTATGATTGGCTGAAACAAAAGTAAGTGACATCCTAGAATATAACACATGTACTGCAGAGATGGTTTGTTGTCTGCACGTAGCCAGTGTTTGGTAAAAGAAACCGAGGAAGCCCAAGAGCATGTAGAATAGATGTAACAGATTTTTAATCTTCTGAGTATAAATAAAAAATTAATTCTTGTTGCTGCGGCTCTCATGGATATTTCAAGAGACTACATACCTATTAGAGTCCAAATATTAGCGACAGACCCAATATAATCTGTAAAAGAGAGCAATTAGCTTCACCTCTCATGTGAACAGCGTTATGCGGGTTTTTAAAGACAGAAACAGCATACACGAACATTTGAAATACATCTTAAGCAAACTCCGAAGATTGAATCAAGCAGACAGGAGGGTGTAAAAGCCTCATTTCTAAATTCAGTAAAATCTTCTTTATTGCTTCGAAAGACATAGGACGCATCGAAATAAATCGACATAGATAACTTGATTTATGTGACCGATTTCCGATTAAACAAATACCCCGAAGACTTTCTTTATTTAGAAGGAGGAAGTAGAAGAGCTTTTAAAATACATGCTGGAAAAGCAATGTGTTCAAATCATCATCAAAGTCTTGGACCTGTCCAGTCGCTTTAGTGAGGAAAAAGAATGGTTCTCTAAGATTCTGCGTCGCCTAAAGAAGATTCAAATCCATGATAAAGAAATATAGCTATCCACTGCCAAGAATTGACGATACTTTAGATACTCTCTCCGGGAGCAAGTGATTTTCGACTTTAAATTTATATTTTCAAATATAGTTATTGACGAGTAGAAATCCATCCAGATGATTAAGAAAGACGTCATGTACCACCGGACAAGGGTTCTGGCAGTTTGAAGTGATGCCTTTTGGACTCTGTAACACCCCCCTCAACATTTGAACGTTTAATGAAGACCGTGAGGAAAGGACACTCCTGTGCATCCTGTCTCATCTATTTGGACAATATGGGCGATTATTTGATGAACATCCACAGAATCTTAGGCGGGTATTTAAAAAATTGAAGAGAGCTAAGTTAAAGTTATGTCTCTCAAAATGCAAACTATTTCAGAAAGAAGTCACCTATTTGGTTCATATCATCACTGTGGAGAGTGTAAGAACAGATCATGACAAAAATAATATTGTCAAAGGATAGCGCAAACCACAAAATATTCATCAACTAAGGCGTTTTCTCGGCCTGTCTACCTATTACCGTCGGTTTGTGAAGAACTTTTCAAACATTACCAGACCCTCACGTAAGTGAACAGAAGGCGACGAGAAATACAAACTGATGACGGATTGAAGATGCTTTCAATAAGCTTGGAAATGCTAGTTTTAACTTCAATTCTGCCATAACCTCAACCTATCAAAAGATAAACTTTAGTCTAAAAGTAGCAAAAATACTCGTAGCTGTATTTTACAGATGCACATTATAAATAGTTGAAAACTTTGTTATTTTATGGCTAGATTTAGCCACTTTTGGATGCTTATTATTTCGCAAAATAGCTAAATCTAGCCGCAAAATAAATAACCTGGCAAACCGTGGTCTGCGGCTTCTTATGATGAATCAGAAAATTTGTGCAAATTATAAAATTATAACGCAATTACCATAATATACCCATTACACAAATGGGTATGTTATGATAGTTGTAGCATATAATTGTGGGTAGTGTTATCATAATACCAAAGTCCGTGGTAAAGGATTGCAGCTTCTGTTTGTCCAAAGACCCTAGGCACCCTATGGTAGAAGTCTGGCATTTGCCTTATACCGCCCAGTATAAACAGGAACCCAGTGAAGCTGTCAGACACGGGAGAAGTCCCTTCTTTTACCTCACACATCAACTCTCAGTAGGACTTTTGTTTTACAGATTTATCTTGAGAATACTCCGCATAGCCATGGCGGCAGCTAGGACCAATCTCAAGATTTGTTTTGCTTTTCTTATTTTTTTCTAAAATCGAGAATGCATTCATATTTTAATTATAACGGCTTATTGTGTCTACTATCTCATTGCCAACATGTTCTCGGAATATACTCTGATCATTTCCATACTGGGCACATTCGGAAAACTTCTCAAAATTTCTTCAGGAAGAATACTAGCAAACCCTGCCTGAGAGACGTAGATAATAGCTACGACACTTCCACAACTTCCTACCTTGGGAAAAAAAGGCCTAGACACCTTCTCACCGGGCCTGTGGTGCCTCCGTGGAAGCGCCCCAGATATTCTACGCCCCAGGCAGGCGTTTCCTAACCTTGTTCGCCGGAAGGCGGAAAAGACGGCCATTGCACTTCGGGACTGCTTCGGCAGGCCTGGAATGGAATGGAGCGCTCTGATTCGTCCTCCCCGGCGGACTCTCAATCCCTTTGAACTATGCTTTGCCCGCGCCGTTGATGCCAGCCCGGTCCTTTATTTGAGTCAGCCATTGCTAACTCTAGCTGACCTCTGTACATATAGTAAACTGTTTTAACTTAAAATTTAAAAATTTCTTATCATTATGTAAATGTAAATGTAAATTTAAATGTATTGTGTGCCTGATTATGGCCTTCTTTTTTCACAACAAGCGACGGAAATGTAATTAATTGTAAATATATCTTATCTAAAACTTCTTGTAAATCTTGAACCTTTGTATCCCTTGTACCTGCAATTCTAAATGCAGATTCAAATAACTTTAACTGTAATTCTAACCTTTGTATAATTTAAACATAACTTGTAAAAATTCTTTCATTCTGCACCTTTAATTGTAATCCTTGTACTGCTCTCATGCATACATTGCTATTGGTCGTCAGTTCCCTGGCCCCGCCCTCCCCTTCTTTTCCAGCCACCACAGCTCAGTACGCAGTCTACAGCCACTCCAAGATGCAGGCGACAACATCCACCAGTCGCCACTGAACCCTACAAAGCACCCCAACGTGAAGAGTGCATATTGCTATCTCATCTCAGTCTACAAATACTCACAGTGGACATTATTACATACTGATGTGGGCGTAAGGGACCTTCGGTCCCATGGAAGCCCGAAACAAAGCTTCTTGGCTTGGCTTTCCATGATTCAACGTATTCTCCCGATCTTCGATACCGGTTTTTAGAATTTTTGTAAGTGAAAGGAACCTTTCATAAATTATGTCTATGTTTACCACATCTTATGGCAATAATTACTGAAAAATGAACGTGGATGTTGTCGCTTTCCGGCAATGTTCAGACCGTAATGTTCAACCAGTAATAAATAATACATTTTCATTTCCGAGATCTGTAAGCAGAAAGCCGAGAAAAGTTTTATATTTCAGAAGCTCCCTTAGAAAGCTAAAATAATGTTATCACGCATAGATAACCATTGTGTGTTTCTACCATGAAGAAAACAGTTTAACAAAGAGAAACATATGAAAGATAAAGCTAAAAAATATACAAAGCAGTGAGATGTACTTACGAGCTTTCGTCAACCGAAATCCCTTTTAATTTTGTATGTAATATCACACAAGTCTTTTGGTCCCCTGTGTTGACTGCCCTTCTCCTGTTCAGCTGTATTCCGGGAGGCAGATCAGGGATGGACAGACGATTTGGGGATTTGGCCCGACTGGATGCCAATTCCTCTGCCCCAGCAGGAGTGAGGGAGTTTCGAGAGGAAGGGGCTGGCGTAACGCAGGGACTCAACGATCGCCGTCGACAGTGTCGACTGCCAGCTGCACCCAGCATGGTCACTCCCTGGAAAAATGGAAATAATATGTTTTAAGTAAAGTTCAACAACTTCACAGGCTTTTTCAGAATAATATATGAAATACTAGAAAAAGAAGAGTGATAGAAGTATGGGGGAAGGATTATCAAGAAACAAGAATTAAGTGGGATTTAATAGAGACATATTTATTAGCAATGCAGATGTAGATCAAGGACGCGGCAATTCAATTGTATAGTAACACTGCTTCGGTAATAATGGTGTTGTCTTGAGAAAGACGTGGAGAATGAAAATCCTAATCTGCACATAATACCGTAGGGTAAAATTGTACTTAGTTGTTAGTTTTAAATACATTTACCACAAAGGGAGGCTTTTATTTAGGGAAAAGTCAGGTATAGTTATGCCACTCCTGAAAGTATGCTATTCATCATGGACTTTTTAAAGCAAGTTTTTCACGTGTACTTCATTAAGTTTGCCTGAAATAAGAAATGAACTTTCCCTCAGTGACTTCACGTTGTATGTAATTGCGAAAGTAAATGAAATGTGACGGGGAGGGGAATCAAGTGAAAAGGAAATGTTCGTTGAATTATTCAAAATTTATGATATTTGAAGTGAAATACGGAGAACACAATCAAAACATATTATACAGAGGGTGTTCACAATTTTTGCAACGATTTTGACTTTCTCCATGAATTAAATTTAAATAAAAATTAAAAAAAACCTGCTTGGCATCAAGTCGGATTAGGTTTTAATTATCGTCTGCATCATTAAAAACTTTTCTTTGCTTTAAAATGTCGCTAAAAATAAACGATGGATCGAAGGCTATATTTTTGCGCTTTCCGAATAGAAATACTCTTATTAAATTATAATACTCTTATTCGATTATTAAAAAAAGATGTGAAAAGCAATGTTTTAATATTTCTACACGTAAATTGAGTGACATAATTAATAAAAAAGGAAATGAAGGTCTAAGTTTACATTTGACTGTATGAAAGGTAAAAAAATGCATACCCAACAAAGGTTGGTTCAGAGAAAACAAGGAAAGTTTTGCTGAAAGTTTTATTGTTATTGCTGGAGTCTATTATAAGGGGAAACTTAAAATAAGGAAAGTAGAAAAAATGTCAAAATTAACTCGAATTACTATCAGAAATATGTTTTAACGCCTGTTTTCAAAAAAGACATTCCATTACGTTATCCAGACACTCTTCACTGTGTTAAGTTCCATCAGGATAATGCTACCAGCCATACCGCTAAATCTACTGCTATATTTTTTGAAAAAATGAGAACTGAAACGGGAATTGAGGTTATTCCATTTAAATGCATCCCACCCAAGTTCCCCGACTTGTCTCCTATGGATTATTGTGCATTTGGACTTTTAAAACAAGCTCTTTATAAGCGGCATCCCAAAACATTGGATGGACTTTGGAAGATTATGGTGGAGGAGTGAAACAAAATCAACCTCGATATTTTAAGAAAAGCTCTTTTATCTTGGAAATCAAGATGTAATACAAAGAACTTTTGTTCAATAAAAGGGCTATCAGACTGAACATATTTGAAAATAAAATTCTTATCTTTGTTTATATAAATATATATTTTCAAAATCGTTACGGAAATGTGTAAACACCCTCTGTAATTCATAAATCTGTGAAATGATCTGTAATAATACTTGGATTTGTAATAATACTATCAATCCGTACCACTTACAATGATCAGGAAAATTGTCTTCAGCGTATCTATTAACAATATATAGGAAAAGCCAGAATTTATAGAAATAACTATATATAGATTTACAATCTTGAAAAATAAATATGAATTTTGTTGTTCAGAAAATTATTCAGGAGACATTTTTAGCGGCAGGGACCCAGAACTACCGCTTGTTATATGTATAGATAAATCTGGCATTGATAGAAATTTGAGGCGATAGCTTCTATCACAAAGATCAACGTACAGTACTAAATATTGAACAACTTGTCCACTTAGAAAAACTACTGAAAAATTATTAGTTTTGTATGTTTACGTGCTATATAAAAATTTCAGTATTTTTTTAAAGCAGGCATATGAAAATTAGGTGGCGTGCTATATATAAATACTTACATTCGTTTTCTACATAGTATGTTCACCTGCTTATTCTATTCTTTCAACATACCTATACTATAACGTACGCAATTATGTTTATCGTATACGGAAGTTACTCAGAGCGAAGAGGAATAGATAACAAAGTCGAAAATGTAGGGAATGTTAATATTTGTTCTTAAAGTTTAAGATATTAAAAGATTATACTGCGAATCAGGCTATTTTTTCCACGGGCGCCCGCATCAATAATCTTAGTAAAAAAAAATATTATACCATTAACACTCTAAAGTAAAAAATTCACAAAATTGTAGATATATCACTTCACTCAATATGTCTCCGGTCTGACACATATATGGCAACACTGTTGACAGACCCATATGATTTCTGGATAGTGCCAACCTTCAAACGACAAGTGTCAAAATTTCATGACATTCTGACAATTAGTTTACAGTGGTTTTAGTGACCCCAGTTTTGTAATTTTCAAAATAATGGATAGAAAAGAATTTCGTGTGTTAATTAAACATTATTTTTTGATGGGGGAAAATACTGTTGAAGCCAAAGAGTGGCTTGATAAGCGTTATGGAGACTCTACACCAGGGAAATCAACTATTATTGACTGGTATGCTGAATTTAAACGCGGTCGTACAAACACCGATGATGCTGAATGCTCTGGTTGCCCAAAATCAGCAGTTGTTCCGGAAAGCATAAAAAAAATCCACAAAATAGTTTTGAAAGACAGTAAAGTGAAGTTGCGTAAGATAGCTGACACCTTAAAGATTTCAGAAGGTAGTGCATTTACAATTTTACACGAAAATTTGAGCATGCGTAAGTTGCTTTCGAAGTGGGTGCCGCGTTTGCTCACACCGGATCAAAAACAACAACGCGTCGACGATTCAGAGCCCTGTTTAGAGCTGTTCAAGCGAAATAAGAAGGATTTCTTGCGTCGGTATGTGACAATGGGTAAAACATGGATCCATTACTAGACACCTGAATCAAAAAGATCGTCAGCTGAGTGGACAGCAGCCGGTGAAATTTGTCCAAAGGGGTCCAAAACACAAAAGTCAGCTGGCAAGGTTATGGCATCCGTGTTTTGGGAATCGCATGGTATTTTGTTCATCGACTATCTTGAGAAAGGTAAAACTATCAATAGCGAATGTTACATGGCATTATTGGATCGATTGAGTGTAGAAATCAAGAATAAACGGCCTCACATGCAAAAGAAAAAAGTGCTGTTCCCCCAAGACACCCGTGCTGTTCCCCGTGTCACAAGACGATGAAAACGATGGTTAAATTATATGAATTACGCTTCGAATTGCTTCCTCACCCACCGTACTCTCCAGATCTGACCCCCAGCGACTACTGGCTTTTTGCAGACATCAAAAGGATGCTCCAGGGAAAGAAATTTGGCTCAAATGAAGAAGTGATTGCCGAAATTGAGGCCTATTTTGAGAGCAAAAACAAATCGTTCTACAAAAAAGGCATCGAAAAGTTAGAGGAGCGTTGGAATGAATGTGTCACTCTTGAAAGAGAGTATGTTGATGAATAAAATCGAATTTCTAAAAAAAAATTGTTTTTCTTAGTTAGACCGGAGACTTATTGAGTGGGCCATGTATGTATGTAACGTCAGTTATAGATTGTTAACAAAAAAAGTGTAATTTAATGAAACATTAGAAAATAAAAAGCATATCACTACCAATAATTTTATAATGGAATTAGAAATTTAAATTGAATTAGAAATCTTTATATAAATATTTCCCCTAATATTTCATTTCAGCAAGAAAACTTTCAATTTATTAAACAATCAAACAAACAAAAAAATAAGTGCATCTGATTGGAAATTTAGAGAAATTGTGTATATAAACATTTTGAAAAACCCTTGATATTTTAATTAGGCAAAAGATACGTAATATTATAAAAAAATAAGCTTTATCTGAAAGTTATTTCATAAGATAAATTATCTATAAATAAACTAAAGGAAGCGAAGATATAAAATAATGTAATGGATATCGGATTTCATTTTTTCTTTTACTTTCGGGAATTTTTCATACAACACGCGGTTGCATACAGCCTGGTTTTCTCGCTAATGCATCATGGACATAGTTGTTATACAGTATTAATCTCCCAAAATTATAAAAATCTATTTTACGGAATTCTTTATATTAAAATTACAGTAAAATTCTTAAAATTAATAATTTGTGTACTTGTCCTCTTGAAAAATAAATCAAAATCCAGGACTGCACACGTGCCTTCTATTGTTCCATTAAGAGAGATATTTTATAGCTGGTTTGATCGCAAACCGCACGGCTAGGTTCACAAAAATAAATTCCGACAGCAGGTTTATTTTTTTAAATATGGAAACTGGGCCTCAGTGCACCAACCAATATCGTTTTATGTATTTCTCTCTTGTTATAATTCATTAGCTTCGACTAGCTCTGTTAAATATTATTTACTACAATGTTTCTTTATTGAGTTGATAAGACATATATTTAAATTTCTATTATAATAATATTGGATTTGTCTACACGATCCATAAAACGTTCCTTAGTAGTGTTAGGAGAACCAATCTGACCGAGTTAAAATT
This sequence comes from Amaurobius ferox, assembly GCA_951213105.1. Classification (NCBI taxonomy): domain Eukaryota; kingdom Metazoa; phylum Arthropoda; class Arachnida; order Araneae; family Amaurobiidae; genus Amaurobius; species Amaurobius ferox. The sequence goes on from OX578134.1 coordinate 30,681,598, forward strand.
TAGTGCAATAAAGTAAATTAAAATTATGATTAATAGATTTTATTAAAATAAAATATGCAACTTGAATTTAAAAAAAAACAAAAAAACTTGTATATTATTGAAGATATATAATTAATGTTGCATTCACTAACGTAATATTTTAGCGAAATATTCTGATTAAAATATTTGTAATTATTTTTTGATACAATTTTCTGCCCTACACAAATATTTTGTGCAGGAGCTTTCTTCTAGAGTACTGCCATCTGTCTGCAGAGACGAGAAGTATATTTCGATTTTTACCCTAAGAGAATTCCATTCTCCTAGTTTTTACTTTAAAGAAACAAAAGTCTACTGCAACAGGAAAATAAAAGTAACACATAAAGTAACACATAAAGTAAAACATATTGTTAAAATGTTTGTAAAGCTTCTAAATTATTTTAAGGATTTGAAATATGGCTAATAAAAGACCAAGAGATGGCAGCACTTCAGACGGAGAATCAGACATGTTTTAAATTCTAAGAATGTAAAAGCCGTGAATTACATTTCAGTAGAAAGAATTAAAGGACAAACTATTTTGTATTTATATCGTTCTTTGTCAAATTCTTCTTGAGCTATCAAATTAGTCATTTTATTTTAAATAGACATCTATATAAAAGTGCAAAAAATGGCACTACCATGCAAAAAAGTTTCAGACAATGTTTTAAATGCTGAGAATTTAAAATATATGATTAACATTTCAATAAAAGTAAATGCGGGGTGAAATTGTTTGTCATTTAAATCGTTATTTGTTGAAATTTTCTTGAGCTATCACATTCTTTTGAGGATTTCGAGATATGCGTTACATAAAATAGCAAAAGATGGCAGCACTACACAAACAGATGCAGAGATATTTTAAATATTGTAAATTTTAAAGACATGAAAAACATTTCAAATAAAAGTAAACGCAGGGCAGACTGTTTGGTATTTTAAAAATTATTTATTGATAGGGGGGGGGGGGGTCAAATCAATCGTTTGAAATAAATTTGCTACTGGTGAGAAACAGGGTCGGGTTAGACTCCTGACTTCAAGGCCGGTCTTGGGCCCATTGAATCAATATGATCCAATCGGGCCCTGCGGTGAAAATATGCCTGCACTGAAAGTGCCGTAAAAATTTAAATATTTACAATCCCGGTAAATTTGATTTTATCTGATGAATTAAATGAAATAATTTTGCTGATTTTGAAAGTTCACACGATATAAATTACTGAAAGGAAACTAATATGGAAAATTAACAAATAACTCAGTTATATTATTATTATTTTTTCTTTTTATAAAACAAACGTATATATTTATAAACGAATTTATTTTTAAAACAATTTGGCGGAGGGTGCTTTAAAAGGCTTTTTATTAAATCTGCTGTTTGTATTGAGAGGAAAATATTATTTTTATTATTTACTATTTATAAATAATTTATACGGATGTTTATAATTAATTATTTTAAAGGATTCTCTTTATCCCAGCTCTGCATCAAGTTGCCCTACATCCATTGGGCCTGCGGCACAGTATTGGCTGCGAAGAAGAAACTGTATATCATGTGAAGTACGCATTTGAAATGGACTATTTTGAAAATTTCAAATCTGTTAAAATTTTGATTGAATCTTTAATAGTTTAAAAAATGTGCGAGTGGAAATTAACAACAGCAACAAGAACAAAAAAAAAAAAAGGGATATCTAACTTTAGACGTGTAATAAATTATTGAATTAAAATCGGCATGGACACACCGTATGAAACATGAATAAAGGTAAAATTTGACGTATAATATTTCAATACAGATACTAGTGTCCCTCAAATGTTAATTATTGTTGCTTGTTTAGCTAACTCTTAATTAACCTTTTAACTCTTTATTAGAATTTTTAACGCTGCACTCACTGAGGGAGAGAGTGGGTGAGAGGTGTCAACATCAGTTTTATTTTCTTATTTGTTGGAAAAGAAAAAAATATATATACTTCTAAAGTAATTTTTAGAGATAGATCAACCGAAACACAGGAAAAATAATATTAATGGTTAACACTACTGGTTAGAAAAAAAAGGGTTAGTAATAAACTGTATGCAGATGAGATAAAATTAAAAAAAAAAAAAAAATTGTGGGTTGCATTAAAAATGAGAAATACAGTGGGGCCCGCATATATCGAAGTCGTAAGGAACAAAAAGAAATATTCGTTATAGACGACATTCGCAATAAACGACAATCTTAAATAATAAAAGGCAATGTCTGTCTGTCTGTGTGTCTTATACACTATACTTTCAGCGACCGTGTGTCGGAGAGCTACGAAATTTGGCAATCGGTTATCAGGGGATGGGGGGGGGGGGGGGAAGGGGACACGTGAAAACAAATTTTTAAAATTTTAATTTTTTTGTTGTTGTTGTTATTTAATGTTTTATGCGATTTCGACCGTTTTTTGCCATCTTTGCACTTTTTTCTCCACGATCCAGACGTTGTAGAAGAAAACAAATCACACCACCGGAAAGAGCAGACAATTGCGAGTAAACATATATTAATTTCAAATCTCAATTTCGATTTCTAATATTTTTTAAAGATTTTAAAACAAACGTCACTCTTGGATCAAAAAAACGATTTTTGTTTAAATTCTCGCATAGTAAAAAGTACTCATAATTTCGACAAATAATTTACACTTTTAGAAAGCTCAAACATCTGGCTTTCTTACAAGCCCAATCTGGTCAAGAAATTATAAATATCCACAGGATCACGATTTTAATGAACTAATGATTTTAAATTTCTCGGCAATTCGCTACCGGCATTTTCCCCCTTCGGCAGTACTTTTCTTCCCCGTCTTCATGGAGACCGCGCGCGCTTCCGGTTTTAAATGAATTAAGAGCTTAGCATATGTATTGGATACATCTGGTGAAATTATTATATTTATATGATATTTTAAATGGATATTTTAATTTACGGATATTTTAAATGGATATTTTAAATAATTTAAATGATTGAATTATGGTGGATTGAATTGTGGTGATGTATTTGAAATTATTATATTTATGGATTGGTGAAACGATATGGATAATTGATGGAACGATATGGATATTTTAATTTATGCATATTTTATATGGATATTTTAATCTTTTGGATATTTTAAATGATGGAACAATAGAGCGAGGATGATGGAATTAAGAGCTTAGCATATGGTCATTATAAAATTTAAATTAGCAACACGCGGGAATTTCACTCGGTAGGTCCGGGTTCGATTTCCGTCACTGACGCGGAGTACGATCACGTTAAACATATGGGTCCGTAAGTCTTTCCGAGAGTTTGGTGGTAGGGGAAGGAGAGTACGGTCCCTGTGGATGACTCCCCCACTGGGTTCCGGTCTAAAATGGGTGAACAAAAATAAAGTTATGGAGATTGTCGCGGAGGGCGCGGTAGCCCAGTGGTTAGCGATTTCCATCACTGCCTAAACTGCCGCCGTGTTCACGCGGAGCACGATCACGTTAAACATGTGGGGCTTTAAGTCCTTCCAAGAGGTTGGTGGTAGGGGAAGGAGGGTCCGGTCCCTGTGGATGATTCCCCCACTGAGTTCGGGTCTAAATCGGGTGGCACTTCCTGGCCGTCCAAACAGTTTCCTTACACCTTTCTGGTACCCGGCCACACAGAAAGCTACCATTAGCCTATGGGTTGGTCGTGTGGTCTGGGCTTTCTACACCTTTCTGGTAGGTAGCGTCAGCGAGTTTGCAAGGTTCAGAATTTGCCACGGTCAAAATTTTCAAGGGTAGCGACAGGCTGGTCGCCAAAAGCGGCTAGTATGTAAATAAAGGTAAATGAGAATATGTACGAGATTAACAATAAGAAGGACTTATTTGCCTGTACTTTACGATATTATGAAACAGTAATCATCATAGTAAGGTGGAAATGCATTACTTCTTTATTTACATTGAAAAAATCTGAAACTTTCTTTTGAACATTTGAATTTAAAACGCATTTACATTTCACTTTTCTGTTACATCGAAAGTGTCACTGCACTTATTGGCTTCAAAATAGTCACGTAATTTTTTGAGGATCTCCACACCAAATTTTTATATTATTTTTCAACATTTTATATCCATTTCGGTTTCTTCGTATTCAAATTCATCACACATATTATTAGCAACAGTAGTAACAATGACATTATCGATGTTACATTGGGTAGATAACGACATAATGTTATATAGTTTAATTTTATGTTGGTCGTATAAGCAGCCCAATTATCAATTGCAAGCAGAAGGCTTCTATCCTGTTTCGCTATGTCTTCATCAAACTATTTTACATGGATAACGACATAATGTTATATAGTTTAACTTTATGTTGATTATATAAACAGTCCAATTAACAATTAAAAAGAGAAGGCGTCTACCCTATTTCGCTATTTCTTCATCAAACACTTTTAGCCATTCTCCGAAAACCATTGGTATCACCAAAACTTTTATATTTTTCAGACGAACAACTGTTAGACATTTACATTCTTTAAAGCAACGGACTTTAAAACAATTTTCCTGTAACAACCCCCCCCCCCCCCCCCCCCGGAATCGTGGTTTTACTTCAAAACGCCCATGAAAATAAGTTTTCTTTACCTCTTCCACAAAGAAAACTTAGCAATATTCGATGTCTAGGTCTCTAATTGTTCGCCATAAGCGATATGTTTTACATTATAAAAGTATTGCAGTCGCAAGGTGGCGGAAAAATGTTCGTAATAACCGATATTCCGCTATATCCGACCTCGCTATAAAAAGATAAAAGGGGTTGCTTTGTAAATAATTAAAACTTAGAAAGATAATTTCCTGGTCATTAGCAAATAAAAAAAATGAAAATAAATAGACAAGAAACATAAAGACTAGGATAAATTAGCCAACTTTATTTTTTTTTTGTTGCATTCATTGAAGAGTGAAAAATTGTTTTCTATTATTTTAATGATGAAAAGGAGTGGAACAAAAAAGAAATGATTTGTTTTAAGAAATAGATTAAGCCACGCAAATACAGAAAAAAATAACCCAATTTTATTTGTTTATAAAAGAAGGGATATAAAAAAGAATGACAGAATTTTAAGAGTGGTCAGTAGTGTAACTATGAATTTTATGCTTAAGCAAAATATGTAAAAAGATCCCCCCATACAAATACCCCACAAAATATACCCTGATACTAATTAACCATATATTTTCCCCCAAATTTTATTTTTCCCAAAACTAAAATGTTGGCCCCAAATATAAAAGCATTTAAGAAAATACTTTTATTTTGAAGGGGCTAAAATTTTGGGAGTCTCAAAATTCAGTTTTGGGTAAACTAATGTTTGGGTGGCTAAACTTTTTGTTTTAGCTCCCAAAGTTAAAAATATAAAATACTTTTGTTTTTAAGGGTTTTCGTTATAAATGAAAGGTTTGAAAATTTTTGCTATTTTCTTTAATTTCTCTTCTTTTACTTTTGTTCGTTTTGAAGCTCCACTAGTTTTACTTAAATTGTTGTCAGCCATGGGCAATTGAATAAAATTGATTTGCTTATGCATTGATATAATTTGAGAAACTATACATTTCTTCAGATAACATTAAAGAATCTCTAGAATTTTAGACCATTTGCACTTCGTTGTCCGATGTGAAATGGAAGCAATTGCTTACTGAAGCCATCGGTAAACGCACGTACACGTTTTTATGTTCACCCTAGGTACTGTCTCGCGCTTGATAGGACCAATGACGTTACCAAGCAGGAATTTGGGGTTCATAACCCACCAGGAACCCATTGGATTCCGAAGAAATGCTATAAGGAGAAATAGAAATCAAAATTTTTTCTTCCCCCTTCCCCCTGTATATTTCAACTAAGCTGCCGGCTAAACCCGTGGCCAACTATATCATAGAAACTGGGTTGGATTTTTAGGTCCAGATATAGAACTATGTGTACAATGCAAAGTGGCGTTATTGTTGTTACTTATTCCCCAGTGGTGAAGGAACGCCTAAAGTGGCGTAACTAGGATAACGCGTGATTAAGGTACTTGTAAATGGTAAAGAAACACAGGGACCCAGATAGAGAACTGGGATATTTACGGAGCTTAAGACAGAAGAGCATTTTCTCAAACGTATTACTGAGAAATAGGAGTATTATTGTTATTATAACAAACCCACGTATTAAACTTGTAAAGCTAGCGGAATGAACAAACAGGCATCGCTTGATAAAAACAACAAGTTTATTCTTAAAACTGTAGAGCATCATAAAATAAACATCCATTAACGTAATTTACAAATAATAAATCAGAATGTGCATTGTCAACCCTTTCTCCAATCTTCCTACGGTCGGCTGCTGTCACACATGCCACTTTCCAACTCGTGCACTGTATTTCGCATTTTAAGAAATTGGCAGCCCCCCCCCCCCCCCCTGGCATCCGGTATTTAAATTTAGACTTTTCTTTCCCTGGGGAAGACACTGCTTGAAAAATAAGAATTCGAGGATAGAAATTGGTAATCCTTACAAGCTATTTATGACTAACAAAACGGACCTTGAAAGTCCACGGATATGGGAAAAGTGTCGCTCAAGGAGGACCTGAATTCGATGCTCATTGCCACCCAAATCTATCCCCGTTTCTAAACGGAGTACGAACACGATATATTTGTAGGTCCAAAATTCCTGATGTGAGCTGAATGGGACTCTGTTATATGCGCAGGTCATTCGACCCACCGAAAAGTGTAAGATAACTGTTTGGACGGCCTGGACATCGCCATGCAATTTAGATGGGAACCCTCAATGGATGGAAACCACAGAGACCGTACCATTCTTCCCCTAACCCGCAATCTCTCGGATGAATTTTCGAATCTACAGTGCCTATACTTATACTAGATACGAATATAAGTTTGAGAGGGGGGATCTAAATTGAGTCTATCGTGTGCGATCCCAACGCCTTAATCATTGGGCTATATCGGTCCAAAGGTGATGAATCAGGCGAAGGAGGGTACGACCCAAGTGGTTGAAACACCCATTGGTTTCTGGCCAAAACTAAATGGCCCAAGGGCTTAATATGATCCGCCCCCTGTGGTGCATTGGTTAAACGTGTTATGACGACTATTTTACTCAAAATATCTATTACTTGTTAAAAATAAATAAAATGTTTCTTAAAGTTTACAAAATGAAAGACCTTATTAAGCACAAGGTGAGAGCAATAACGAGAGCAAACCCGGACGCATGCGTTTAATGCACTCAGTGATGGTTTCATTTCATAATTACCTTCACTTACAGCTGGGAATACCACATCAAGTGTACATGACCTAAGGTTCCAGCGGTTTTTGAATATGACAAAAAAATGTAGTCCCCTCCAAATAAAAGCATTTTCTATTGAGAATAGTAGCTTTTATATATTGTTACCAAAGTATAAAATGCTGTGGAGTCTATCCCTTCCCCCCCGCTCTCACTTTCATCTCTTTCGGAGACCAGATGGAGAAAACACCCGTATATGTGTCCTTTCCCGTGATGTAAGTCTGTGGTTGCACGCAAGTCGAAGTTCGAAGAAGTGTTGCCAGATTTGGCGATTTTGACGATTTCTCGAAGGTTCGAGAAACATCTCGAAATAACCAATATTCTATGAGATATGAGAGATTTCCAGAAGTTTCTATAGAAAACTCTATAAAAGGAGTCATAAATCCATTGGAGAACAGTTGGCAAGATACGAGCTACATTGAACTGTGACATACGCCATTATTTTGAAAATAGTAGCCATTGTTTTGTGAAATAACTTTCGTCAATGTTTTGAGAACAGTATGAGTAATTTTCTAAAAGTAATGGAGCATACAAGTGCTGTTTTACAGTATATTGTTCACGCTATGCTTGTGAATAAACGTGTTAGTTATCCGGAAATGTGAACTCATTCTTGTATCCTGAACACACATCCACGATTTCAGAGGATAATTTATAACAATATGAAGATTTTACTTTTGAAGATACTATAATTCCGGGTCCCCCCCCCCTTTTACCTATATACTTAAGGGACTAAAATGCGTAGTTACGCTGTTCATGATACATGTCCGCAATAGTTCGAAATCTACTTTAAACTTTAAGTCATTTTTAAAGTAATCCTGATGCATAAAGAATATTATCCAATCAAATCAAATCCGAGAACTGCAAGCATTGACAGAAAAATGATTTACTTATTAAGTTCTTTATCTAATACAAAAAATAAACCTTCTTCTTTTCATCGGGAATCTGGATTTCTTATTTCTACAGGACAAATGGGGTGGGCGTATATTTTTTAATGTGATATATCTTAAATTCTATATTATATTTTAGAACACACTTTTTCTGACACACCTACAACACCATAATTATACCTTGCAAAAAATAATCAACCCGATAGAATTTTTCTTACACTCAATGATGTATCGCCGTTCATCTCTTTGAAAATTGCCAACTCAGTTAAACGGTATTAAGTTATTGCGTAGGCTAAAATCATCTCCGGCGAAGAGACTTATTTTGGAAGCGATATTTGAAAGCAAAGTATCGATTGCAGAGTATTTTTGGATTGACTTTGCTTTGGCTATAAAATGGCTGAGAATAAATACTGCTTCATAGAACACTGAACATTTTCTTGCGCCACTGGGTGTCCATATTAAGTATTTTAGAATACTTAATGTGTCAACCATATAGTTTGCCAAGCAATAATTCTGAATGAGTGATCTAATTGGCTCATAAGCGAATTATATCTTATTTAAAAGTGAGGACAGTTTTTGATTGTAAGAACGTGATTTTGCAAAATAACTAATAAACTGCATCAAAACGTAAAATGCATTGCAAATAAAGATGAAAAAAGCACATAAAGCAGGTGAACGTTTCGAAAATCACCCAACTTCCTTCTTCAGTTCAACAGGCCCAGAACATTCAAATGGGCCGAGACAGAGCTTGTTTAACAGAAAATGGCTACACGGCAGAATCCAATGTAGTAGCGACACTTAGTGTAACGAAAGGGAAGTAAAACAACAAAGAAAATAGAAAATCAAGAGATATATGAATATAAGAAGTAAATAAAAATAAATGAAGAAAACGCAAAGTATATAAACTCAAAAAGAAACAAAGAAATAGAGAAATAAAAATTAGGCATAGTTATATAAAACCTCAGAGGAATAGGGTGTTAGTGATAAATCATTAACGATATTAGTGGAATATTTATTGATAAGAAAAGTGACAAATCAGTTCAAAAACCAAAGAGCACTTTGAATAATGGAATACTAATCTTCGTCAAATGAATTTCCACTGCAAATGACCAGGCCATCTGAGAAATAATTGGAAATTTTGCACTCTAAGTGCATTTTATTCAAGGCGCTATTGAATTTATTATGGAAATAATACTGTCCAAATCAATATTAGACTGGTCAAAAAGAGCAGAAAAGACGAGAATCCACTATAAATCTCATTGAAAATGACTAGTACACCTGGGAAAGAAAGCTACTTATTGCATTCTAAATCATAAGTCAACTAAATTCAAGGATCAATAGAATTCATAATGAAAGGAACAGTGCCTAAATCAACATTAGACTGGACAAGAAGAGGGAAGAATCCATGATCCTCATCAAATGATATTCCACAGCTAATGACCAGTAAACCCGGGAGCAAAAAATAATTATTGCAAACTGATAAGTGAAATGAATTTATAGATCAATAGAATTCATTATTGAAGCAGTGTCTAAATTAACATCAGACTATTCGAGAAGAGTAGAAGAGGCGAGAATCCGCGATCTTCATCAAATGACATTTTTCTGCAAATGACCAGTATACTTGGAAAATAAAGGGAATTATTCCATTCTAACTCACCAGTCAGCTGAATTCAAGGATCAATAAAATTTATTAAGAACATAGCAGTGTCTAAATCAAGAATAAATTGGTCAAAAGGAGCATAAGAGAACATTTTCATATCAATAAAAATTTTACTAATTTGGTTAATGGTTTGTCAATGGCACCGTATTTTCCCCAGGTATGGCATAATCATGTCTAATATTTGCTTCTTTGTGTCGGTCCTTTCCGCTCGTTACATTCATGCTTATTCTGCGTTTTTTTTTCAAATTTTTCTTCTGTGATTCTCAATAGTTGATTTTCTATTTTTTCGTCATACCTTTCATCACACTAGGTGGCACTATTATGTTGGATTCCATCATATAGTCATTTTCTGATTGAAAGACTTAGTCTGCTTTCATTTTGTGCAGTATTGGCTGTACACACATTGCGTTTTGTTCGGAGTCGCATATAAATTGCATTTTGTTAGATGTGCCTCTAGTAATCATATACATACAGCTGAGTGAGACTGACTGACTGAGGTAAAGCTTATACAGTTCAAACTAATAAAAGGTAGAAAGGTGAAACTTTGTATACATGTGGGACAAGCCCTACAATCAGAAAAATTTGAATTCTTGGAATTTTATCCGATAAATTTTTAACTCGCAGAATTTTTACTTTCCCTGCAAGACATGATAATGTATAGGGAAAGTATTGGAATTATATCAAAAATCGCATCAGGAGTTTTTGACGGATCTACACGTTTTAGGACCTCTTGAATACGAAAAAACTATTTTTATCGTGGCGTCTGTGTGGATGTCTGTCTGTCAGTCTGTCTGTCAGTCTGTCTGTTTATCCGTCTGTCTGTCAGTCTATCTATCTGTCTGTCTGTCAGTCTGTCTATCTGTCTGTCTGCCTGTCTGTCTGTGCAAATGCGTCCACTCTAACTCGAAAACTAATGGACTGAATTTCATGAAATTTGGTAGGTAAGTTCCTTGCAGGTGACTCTGCCCCCTCCCCCCGGGGCGGCCCACTCTCTGAGTGGTGAACGGATCTTAGCTCTGTAGCTCTGATCCTCCAACCTGGGGGGCAAATAAATCCGGAAATCTGTTGAGCTTCGGCAAGGCAGTTAGACCTCGAACTCTCCCAGGTGGGTATGATCGCATTGACTGGGTCTATTCATGACCTGACCCTAGATCTGGGAGGCGAGTGGGGTCGGACTTGGCGGGTAATTCTTAAAATTTGGTAGACATATTATTTGTGGTCGACTCTGGTGCTGACTAGATTTTGGTACCTTTTCGGGATATATGAATTTGCCTCTTTTTGCGAAATAGCCTGCAACAATTTTATGTATCCACTCTAGCTGAAAAAGTAATAGATCAAATTTCGCAAAATTTGGTAGATAAGTTACTTATAGTTTACCCTCGTATTTAATGAATTTTGGTATGATTCGGTAAAAAGGAACCTACCTTGTTTTTGCGAAATGACCAGCAAAAACTGTATGTATCCACTCTAGTTGACAAACTAATTGCTCGAATTACACAAAAATTTGGTAGATAATTCGCTTGAAGGACGCTGGTTAGATTTTGATACGATTCGGAAAAAAAAAGAATTTACCTTTTTTTTTGCGAAATGGTACGCAAATCTAAAATATTCGATATAAATTAAAATACTACATATGTTCAAATGTATCAATTAAATGCTTGCTATGCATCATTTTTAACGACAAAATGAATAAGATCCTCCCCATTAAGAAGGACCATGCGATATTTACAATTTTAATTTTGAGAAAATGAAGACGATTTTCACAGTGCTTAAAAATATTTAATACAATTTCTCAAAACTTAGTAGTTAAGTTCCATGATGGTTATCCTGATTCTGATTTTATTTTGATACTAGCCGCCTTTGGCGACCAGCCTGTTCGCTACCCTTGAAAATTCTGACCGTGGCAAACTCGTTGGCGCGACCTACCAGAAAGGTGTAAGGTAACTGCTTGGAAGGCCAGGAAGTGCCACACAATTTAGACCGGAACCCAATGGGGGAGGCATCCAAAGAGACCGTACCCTCCTTCCCCTACCACAAACCTCTCGGAAGGACTTGCAGTCCCACACGTTTAACGTGATCGTACTCCGCGTGAACACGGCTGCAGTTTTGGCAATGGCGGGAATCGAACCCGGGCCTACCGAGTGAAATTCCCGCGCGCTAACCACTGGGCTACCGTGCCATCCGCGACAATCTCCATAACTTTATTTTTATTCGGCAATTTTGGGAATCGAACCCGGGCCTACCAAGTGCAAATCCCGCGCACTAACCACTGGGGTACTTCACCCTCCGCGATATTCTTCATAACTTTCTTTTTATTCACCCAATTTAGACCGGAACCAAGTGGGAGAAGCATCCACAGGGACCGTACCCTTCTTCCCCTACCACCAACCTCTCGGAAGGACTTACAGACCCACATGTTTAACGTGATCGTACTCCGCGTAAACACGGCGGCAATTTTGGGAATCGAACCCGGGCCTACCGAGTGCAATTTCCGCGCGCTAACCATTGGGCTACTTTGCCCTACGCGACAATCTCCATAACTTTCTTTTTATTCATCCAATTTAGACCGTACCCTCCTTCCCCTACCACCAACTTCTCGGAAGGACTCACGGACCCACATGTTTAACGTGATCGTACTCCGCGTAAACACGGCGGCAATTTTGGGAATCGAACCCGGGCCTACTGAGTGCAATTCCCGCGCGCTAACCACTGGGCTTCTTCGCCCCCAGCGACTATCTCCATAACATTCTTTTTATTTACCCAATTTAGAACGGAACCCAGTGGGAGAGGCATCCACAGGGACCGTACCCTCCTTCCCCTACCACCAACCTCTCGGAAGGACTTCCGGACCCACATGTTTATCGTGATCGTATTCCGCGTGAACACGGCGGCAGTTTTGGAAGTGGCGGGAATCGAACCCGGGCCTACCGAGTGCAATTCCTGAGCGCTAACCACTGGGCTGCCTCGCCCTCCGCAACTTTCTTTATATTCACCCAATTTAGACGGGAACCCTGTGAGGGAGGCATCCACAGGGACCGTACCCTCCTTCCCCTACCACCAACCTCTCGGAAGGACTTCCGGACCCACATGTTTATCGTGATCGTACTCCGCGTGAACACGGCGGCAGTTTTGGAAGTGGCGGGAATCGAACCCGGGCCTACCGAGTGCAATTCCTGAGCGCTAACCACTGGGCTGCCTCGCCCTCCGCAACTTTCTTTATATTCACCCAATTTAGACGGGAACCCTGTGAAGGAGGCATCCACAGGGACCGTACCCTCCTTCCCCTACCACCAACCTCTCGGAAGGACTTACGGGCCCACATGTTTAACGTGATCGTATTCCGCGTGAACACTTCGGCAGTTTTGGCAGTGGCGGGAATCGTACCCGGGCCTACCGCTAACTTCCCGCGCGCTAATTTACAATTTAAAATGACCATATGCTCTCTAAGGTCTTAATTCCATCATCCTCATTCCATTGTTCCATCATTTAAAATATCCATAAAATTTAAATATCCATCGTTCCATCATTTAAAATATCCATAAAATTAAAATATCCATCGTTCCATCATTTAAAATATCCATAAAATTAAAATATCCATTTAAAAAATCCATATCGTTCCATCATTTAAAATATAAATATAATAATTTCTACAGTGCATATGTTAAGCTCTTATTTCATTTAAAATCGGAAGCGCGGGAAACGGAAAGTAAAAACTAATTCGGTTTCTTATTGTCCCACCCATCGCTATGCATATACAGAACCGTGACGTCACCTCCACCTTGACGTCCCCACCCACCACCTTCCCTGCTTCAGCGGGGGAGAAACGAAGCGGTACGCCGAGCGGAACGCCGAGAAATATAAAATTATGACGTCTTTAAAATTGCGATCCTGAAGGCAATTTTCATTATTTCTGGACCAGATTAGACTTGTAAGAATGCCAGATATTTCAGCTTTCTAAAAATGTAAATTATTAGTCGAAATTATGAGTACTTTTTACTATGCGAGAATTTAAAAACCAAAAATCGTTTTTTTGAGCCAAAAGTGACTTTTGTTTTAAAATCTTTAAAAAATATTAGAAATCGAAATGGAGATTTGAAATTGATATATTTTTACTCGAAATTGTCTGCTCTTTCCGATGGTGTGAGTTGTTTTTTTCTACGACGTCTGAATCGTGGAGAAAAAAGGGCAAAAAAAGGTCGAAATCGCATAAAACATTAAATAAATAAAAAAATAATTAGAATTTTGAAAATCGGTTTTAACGTGTCCCCTTCCCTCCCACCCAGGTCTCAGATTGCAAAATTTCGTAGCTCTCCGACGCGCGGTCGCGAAACGTATAGTGTATAAGACAGACACACACACACACACACACACACACACACAGACATTGCCTTTTATTATTTACTAGCCGCCTTTGGCGACCAGCCTGTTCGCTACCCTTGAAAATTCTGACCGTGGCAAATTCTAACCGTGGCACACTCGCTGGCGCGACCTACCAGTAAAGTGTAAGGTAACTGTTTGAAGGGCCAGGAAGTGCCACCCAATTTAGAAAGGAACTCAGTGGGGGAGGCATCCACAGGGACCGTACCCTCCTTCCCCTACCACCAACCTCTCGGAAGGACTTACGGTCCCGCATGTTTAACGTGATCGTACTCCGCCTGAACACGGCGGCAGTTTTGGCAATGGCGGGAATCGAACCCGGACCTACCTAGTGCAAATCCCGCGCGCTAACCACTGGGCTACCGCGCCCTCCGCGACAATCTCCATAACCTTCTTTTTATTCACCCAATTAAGACCGGAACCCAGTAGGGGAGGCATCCACAGGGTCCGTACCCTCCTTCCTCTACCAACAACCTCTCGGAAGGACTTACGAACCAAGTGGGAGAAGCATCCACAGGGACCGTACCCTTCTTCCCCTACCACCAACCTCTCGGAAGGACTTACAGACCCACATGTTTAACGTGATCGTACTCCGCGTAAACACGGCGGCAATTTTGGGAATCGAACCCGGGCCTACCGAGTGCAATTTCCGCGCGCTAACCATTGGGCTACTTTGCCCTACGCGACAATCTCCATAACTTTCTTTTTATTCATCCAATTTAGACCGTACCCTCCTTCCTCTACCACCAACTTCTCGGAAGGACTCACGGACCCACATGTTTAACGTGCTCGTACTCCGCGTAAACAAGGCGGCAATCTTGGGAATCGAACCCGGGCCTGGTAACTGGTTGGACGGCCAGGATGTGCCACCCAATTTAGACCGGAACCCAGTGGGGGAGGCATCCACAGGGAACGTACCCTCCTTCCCCTACCACCAACCTCTCGGAAAAACATACGGACCCATATGTTTAACGTGATCGTACTCCATGTCAGTGGCGGAAATCGAACCCGGGCCTACCGCGTGCAATTCCCGCGCGCTAACCACTTGGCTACTTCGCCCTCCGCGACAATCTCCATAACTTTCTTTTTATTCACCCAATTTAGACCGTAACCTCCTTCCCCTACCACCAACCTCTCGGAAGGACTCACGAACCCACATGTTTAACGTGATCGTACTCTGCGTGAACGTGGCGTAAGTTTTGGCAGTGGCGGGAATCGAACCCGGGCCTACTGAATGCAATTCCCGCGCGCTAACCACTGGGCTGCCGCGCCCTCCGCGACAATCTCCATAACTTTCTACATATTCACCCAATTTAGACGGGAACCCCGTGGGGGAGGCATCCACAGGGGCCGTATCCTCCTTCCCCTACCACCAACCTCTCGGAAGGACTTACGGACCCACATATTTAACGTGATCGTATTCCACGTAAACACGGCGGCAGTTTTGGCAGTGGCGGGAATCGAACCCGGGCCTACCGCTAACTTCCCGCGCGTTAATTTGCAATTTAAAATGACCATATGCTTAATTCCATCATCCTCATTCCATTGTTTCATTGTTCCATCATTTAAAATATCCATAAAATTAAAATATCCAAAAGTTAAAATATACATTTAAAAAATCCAGATCGTCCCATCATTTAAAATATAAATATAATAATTTATATAGAGCAAAAGCGCTCTATTCAGAACCGTGACGTCACCTCCACCTTGACGTCCCCACCCACCACCTTCCCTGCTTCAGCGGGGGAGAAACGAACGGAACGCCGAGAAATTTAAAATCATGACGTCTTTAAAATTGCGATCCTGAAGGCAATTTTCATTATTTCTGGACCAGATTAGACTTGTAAGAATGCCAGATATTTCAGCTTTCTAAAAATGTAAATTATTAGTCGAAATTATGAGTACTTTTTACTATGCGAGAATTTAAAAACCAAAAATCGTTTTTTTGAGCCAAAAGTGACTTTTGTTTTAAAATCTTTAAAAAATATTAGAAATCGAAATGGAGATTTGAAATTGATATATTTTTACTCGAAATATTCTGCTCTTTCCGATGGTGTGAGTTGTTTTTTTCTACGACGTCTGGATCGTGGAGAAAAAAGGGCAAAAAGGGCAAAAAAAGGTCGAAATCGCATAAAACATTAAATAAATAAAAAAATAATTAGAATTTTGAAAATCGGTTTTCACGTGTCCCCTTCCCTCCCCCCCGGGTCTCCGATTGCCAAATTTCGTAGCTCTCCGACGCGCGGTCGCGAAACGTATAGTGTATAAGACAGACAGACACACACACACACACACACACACACACAGACATTGCCTTTTATTATTTACTAGCCGCCTTTGGCGACCAGCCTGTTCGCTACCCTTGAAAATTCTGACCGTGGCAAATTCTAACCGTGGCACACTCGCTGGCGCGACCTACCAGTAAAGTGTATGGTAACTGTTTGAAGGGCCAGGAAGTGCCACCCAATTTAGACAGGAACTCAGTGGGGGAGGCATCCACAGGGACCGTACCCTCCTTCCCCTACCACCAACCTCTCGGAAGGACTTACGGTCCCGCATGTTTAACGTGATCGTACTCCGCCTGAACACGGCGGCAGTTTTGGCAATGGCGGGAATCGAACCCGGACCTACCTAGTGCAAATCCCGCGCGCTAACCACTGGGCTACCGCGCCCTCCGCGACAATCTCCATAACCTTCTTTTTATTCACCCAATTTAGACCGGAACCCAGTAGGGGAGGCATCCACAGGGTCCGTACCCTCCTTCCTCTACCAACAACCTCTCGGAAGGACTTACGAACCAAGTGGGAGAAGCATCCACAGGGACCGTACCCTTCTTCCCCTACCACCAACCTCTCGGAAGGACTTACAGACCCGCATGTTTAACGTGATCGTACTCCGCGTAAACACGGCGGCAATTTTGGGAATCGAACCCGGGCCTACCGAGTGCAATTTCCGCGCGCTAACCATTGGGCTACTTTGCCCTACGCGACAATCTCCATAACTTTCTTTTTATTCATCCAATTTAGACCGTACCCTCCTTCCCCTACCACCAACTTCTCGGAAGGACTCACGGACCCACATGTTTAACGTGCTCGTACTCCGCGTAAACAAGGCGGCAATTTTGGGAATCGAACCCGGGCCTGGTAACTGGTTGGACGGCCAGGATGTGCCACCCAATTTAGACCGGAACCCAGTGGGGGAGGCATCCACAGGGAACGTACCCTCCTTCCCCTACCACCAACCTCTCGGAAAAACATACGGACCCATATGTTTAACGTGATCGTACTCCATGTCAGTGGCGTAAATCGAACCCGGGCCTACCGCGTGCAATTCCCGCGCGCTAACCACTTGGCTACTTCGCCCTCCGCGACAATCTCCATAACTTTCTTTTTATTCACCCAATTTAGACCGTAACCTCCTTCCCCTACCACCAACCTCTCGGAAGGACTCACGAACCCACATGTTTAACGTGATCGTACTCTGCGTGAACGTGGCGTAAGTTTTGGCAGTGGCGGGAATCGAACCCGGGCCTACTGAGTGCAATTCCCGCGCGCTAACCACTGGGCTGCCGCGCCCTCCGCGACAATCTCCATAACTTTCTACATATTCACCCAATTTAGACGGGAACCCCGTGGGGGAGGCATCCACAGGGGCCGTATCCTCCTTCCCCTACCACCAACCTCTCGGAAGGACTTACGGACCCACATATTTAACGTGATCGTATTCCACGTAAACACGGCGGCAGTTTTGGCAGTGGCGGGAATCGAACCCGGGCCTACCGCTAACTTCCCGCGCGTTAATTTGCAATTTAAAATGACCATATGCTTAATTCCATCATCCTCATTCCATTGTTTCATTGTTCCATCATTTAAAATATCCATAAAATTAAAATATCCAAAAGTTAAAATATACATTTAAAAAATCCAGATCGTCCCATCATTTAAAATATAAATATAATAATTTATATAGAGCAAAGGCGCTCTATTCAGAACCGTGACGTCACCTCCACCTTGACGTCCCCACCCACCACCTTCCCTGCTTCAGCGGGGGAGAAACGAACGGAACGCCGAGAAATTTAAAATCATGACGTCTTTAAAATTGCGATCCTGAAGGCAATTTTCATTATTTCTGGACCAGATTAGACTTGTAAGAATGCCAGACATTTCAGCTTTCTAAAAATGTAAATTATTAGTCGAAATTATGAGTACTTTTTACTATGCGATAATTTAAAAACCAAAAATCGTTTTTTTGAGCCAAAAGTGACTTTTGTTTTAAAATCTTTAAAAAATATTAGAAATCGAAATGGAGATTTGAAATTGATATATTTTTACTCGAAATTGTCTGCTCTTTCCGATGGTGTGAGTTGTTTTTTTCTACGACGTCTGGATCGTGGAGAAAAAAGGGCAAAAAGGGCAAAAAAAGGTCGAAATCGCATAAAACATTAAATAAATAAAAAAATAATTAGAATTTTGAAAATCGGTTTTCACGTGTCCCCTTCCCTCCCCCCCGGGTCTCCGATTGCCAAATTTCGTAGCTCTCCGACGCGCGGTCGCGAAACGTATTGTGTATAAGACAGACAGACACACACACACACACACACACACACACAGACATTGCCTTTTATTATTTAAGAAGACTAGCCGCCTTTGGCGACCAGCCTGTTCGCTACCCTTGAAAATTCTGACCGTGGCAAACTCGTTGGCGCGACCTACCAGAAAGGTGTAAGGTAACTGCTTGGAAGGCCAGGAAGTGCCACACAATTTAGACCGGAACCCAATGGGGGAGGCATCCAAAGAGACCGTACCCTCCTTCCCCTACCACAAACCTCTCGGAAGGACTTGCAGTCCCACACGTTTAACGTGATCGTACTCCGCGTGAACACGGCTGCAGTTTTGGCAATGGCGGGAATCGAACCCGGGCCTACCGAGTGAAATTCCCGCGCGCTAACCACTGGGCTACCGTGCCATCCGCGACAATCTTCATAACTTTATTTTTATTCGGCAATTTTGGGAATCGAACCCGGGCCTACCAAGTGCAAATCCCGCGCACTAACCACTGGGGTACTTCACCCTCCGCGATATTCTTCATAACTTTCTTTTTATTCACCCAATTTAGACCGGAACCAAGTGGGAGAAGCATCCACAGGGACCGTACCCTTCTTCCCCTACCACCAACCTCTCGGAAGGATTTACAGACCCACATGTTTAACGTGATCGTACTCCGCGTAAACACGGCGGCAATTTTGGGAATCGAACCCGGGCCTACCGAGTGCAATTTCCGCGAGGTAACCATTGGGCTACTTTGCCCTACGCGACAATCTCTATAACTTTCTTTTTATTCATCCAATTTAGACCGTACCCTCCTTCCCCTACCACCAACTTCTCGGAAGGACTCACGGACCCACATGTTTAACGTGCTCGTACTCCGCGTAAACACGGCGGCAATTTTGGGAATCGAACCCGGGCCTGGTAACTGGTTGGACGGCCAGGATGTGCCACCCAATTTAGACCGGAACCCAGTGGGGGAGGCATCCACAGGGAACGTACCCTCCTTCCCCTACCACCAACCTCTCGGAAAAACATACGGACCCATATGTTTAACGTGATCGTACTCCATGTCAGTGGCGGAAATCGAACCCGGGCCTACCGCGTGCAATTCCCGCGCGCTAACCACTGGGCTACTTCGCCCTCCGCGACAATCTCCATAACTTTCTTTTTATTCACCCAATTTAGACCGTACCCTCCTTCCCCTACCACCAACCTCTCGGAAGGACTCACGAACCCACATGTTTAACGTGATCGTACTCTGCGTGAACGTGGCGTAAGTTTTGGCAGTGGCGGGAATCGAACCCGGGCCTACTGAGTGCAATTCCCGCGCGCTAACCACTGGGCTGCCGCGCCCTCCGCGACAATCTCCATAACTTTCTACATATTCACCCAATTTAGACGGGAACCCAATGGGGGAGGCATCCACAGGGGCCGTATCCTCCTTCCCCTACCACCAACCTCTCGGAAGGACTTACGGACCCACATATTTAACGTGATCGTATTCCACGTAAACACGGCGGCAGTTTTGGCAGTGGCGGGAATCGAACCCGGGCCTACCGCTAACTTCCCGCGCGCTAATTTGCAATTTAAAATGACCATATGCCTTATTCCATCATCCTCATTCCATTGTTTCATTGTTCCATCATTTAAAATATCCATAAAATTAAAATATCCAAAAGTTAAAATATACATTTAAAAAATCCAGATCGTCCCATCATTTAAAATATAAATATAATAATTTATATAGAGCAAAGGCGCTCTATTCAGACCGTGACGTCACCTCCACCTTGACGTCCCCACCCACCACCTACCCTGCTTCAGCGGGGGAGAAACGAAGCGGTACGCCGAGCGGAACGCCATGAAATATAAAATCATGACGTCTTTAAAATTGCGATCCTGAAGGCAATTTTCATTATTTCTGGACCAGATTAGACTTGTAAGAATGCCAGATATTTCAGCTTTCTAAAAATGTAAATTATTAGTCGAAATTATGAGTACTTTTTACTATGCGAGAATTTAAAAACCAAAAATCGTTTTTTTGAGTCAAAAGTGACTTTTGCTTTAAAATCATAAAAAAATATTAGAATTTATCTCTGAGATTTGAAATTGATATATTTTTACTCGAAATTCTCTGCTCTTTCCGATGGTGTGATTTGTTTTTTCTACGATGTCTGGATCGAGGAGAAAAAAGGGCAAAAAGATCAAAAAAACGTCGAAATCGCATAAAACATTAAATAAATAAAAAAATAATTAGAATTTTGAAAATCGGTTTTCACGTGTCCCCTTCCCACCCCCCAGGGTCTCCGATTGCCAAATTTCGTAACTCTCCGACGCGCGGTCGCGAAACGTATAGTGTATAAGACAGACACACAGACATTGCCTTTTATTATATAGAAGATGATTAGGAAATGTATAACCTACTATTTTTTGCGAAATGACCTGCAAAGGTAGTGAAACTCTGAAATAAATGACTAAAATTGTTGAAATATATTAATTAAGTACTTGTTATATAGGCAACATTTGACAACTAAGCGAATAAGTCTGACCCCATGACTGTAGGATAAACCGTCCTCGTGATATTGTAATTATCTGCAATTTTAAGGACCTGAAGAATTTCAAGTGAATTAAGTTGCTAAACGAAATGAAGATGCAATAAAAAGACAAATTGGATATAATGTTAGAAAATTATACATATTATTTTCTGCACTTAAACTCCGTTTAATGCATATGAAATAAAAAATTACAAAATGAATTTGAATCTGCAGGGAAACTCATGAGTTGCTCACATTAGATATTTTATTCTAACATTCTCTTGGCTGCAACTCATAGCTAGACACAGCTAAACACACAACGGTACAATGGCTAGACATACGGCTAGACATACAACGACTAGACACACAAAATTTGTTTTTTCGCCATCATACACAGAAAAAAAATCTGATGTGGGCAGCACATGACTTTCCTTACAGCCTCAAATTCATTTACACTTTTTTCTGTCATAATTCATTAAAGTGAATTAATTGCACAAAAAAACATGGAAAATTTTTGGAAATTACTCTGAATTTTCCCCGGACGTATTTTCAAAAGCGACGTTGCCAAAATGCGAAAATCTAATATATATCGAAAACAGTTAGTCCTAAACTTACAGGATTGGTCTTATTATTTTTATCGTCTAAAATTACATATGAAATATGCATTTAAGTGATACATTTGAGCATATGTAACCTTTTATTCTCGTATCTTGTCATTTTTGTAGTATTTAGTAGTATTTTAGTATTATCTTGTGATTTTTGTGGGCTGTTTCGCAAAAAAGGCAGGTTTTTTTTTCCGACTCGTACCAAAATGTAATCAGTACTTAAGTTACCCACAAGTGACTCATTTACCAAATTTTGTAAAATTAGGTCAATTAGTTTCTGAAATAGAGTGGATACATATATTTCACAGACACACACACAACGCTCTAAGGATGAAATTGAGAGACAAACATTAAACGAACTATTGGTAAATGTTTAACATGCATTATCAAAGGATGAGTATGGTTTGGGTCTACATTCGGCTCCTTATTGGTATTTCAGTGCTTTTTTTAAATTACACATATACGAAAATGCCACTAATGTAATCAAATGACTCAACAAATATTTTCTTATATCATTCAGAAAAAATATAAAATATTATAGTATATATATTTTTCTAATAAAAGTTTCACTTGCTGCTATACTGAGGCAGAGATCGAGATAAGGCCTCTATACCCATATATCACGATATAAAATAGGGAAATATACGCTTTGAAAATTAATTTGGGGAAAAAAAAGTCGCCAATCTCGATGTTTATAGGTCACGGAAGTCACGAGAAAGGTTACGAATTTCCCTAAAATGTTACGAATTTAAAAACAGATGCTAATTTTAAGATCGGAGTTTTCTCATTCTTTTAGTAGTTCGTTTCCGCGCGATTGAAAAAACTACGTTTGCAAACGACGATTGCCACTGCCCCACGTAGGAGCAGAAATACCGATTATTACGGATTTTCCCTAGTTTACTACGGATTACGGAGTTTGCACAGTTTTCTAAGGGAAAATTGCCTTATTGTCTAGGGCAATGTGAATTTACGGCCTCATGTACGTTAATGCCAATCAAATCAACGCGACAATAGGGATTTATGGCCACTTGTAATGCAAATTAAGATCGTGATTGCTTCCTTAAAATTTGTCATTCGGCATAAATCGCTAAACAGTTAGTTTAAAATTATTTTCGCATAAACAGTGCGATGGCGCAATTAAGTTTGTGTTGGCGTGAATAGCCGAGAGTACATTAGTATATTTCTTTATCCATCTCCATCTTCTAAATATTTCGTATGAGATTGACTAAATAGCTTATTTTCACTTTATGATTAATTACTAAAGTTATTTTTTTTATTATTTTCACAGAAACGGTACAATTGGGCAATTCAGTTTGTTCTCGTAAATTGTCCAGAGGTATATTAGTATATTTCTCTATCTATCTTCTAAATACTGCATATTGGATTGACTAAACTAACTTATTTTTATATTCTGGTTAATTATTAAGGTTCGCATAATACATATATGCTTATTTTGTAAAATGAGTATGAACTCTGTGAACAGATATTTTCCAAAAAGTGGTATTTAAAAAATAATTTAGGCAAATAAAAAGAAACAATTTTTGGCAACGCTATATTAAAATTGATATATATATTATCTTTTAACACTGATATATTTTATTTTTTATTAAAGAATAATATTTATTATTATCTTTAGTGAAAACTTACAAAAGTGAAAACTAGTTTTACCAAATGTAAATGTTTATTTTAAATATAAAGTAATTTACACTGTATAAAAAACTTATGTAAATATAAATATTTATATTAATGCATAGTTATTTATATGGTTAAATAATTTTATGTATATACCTTTTTATGTTATATGAGCGTATATATTTTATTTGACTTGATTACAGAAAAATGTGTGTAAAATCTTGATAACTGAATTCTTCAACTGATATCTCTGTGCAAGAGATGGTCAATGAATATATTTTTCCCACTTTTGAAATCTATTTGCTTCGACTAGAATTCTTATTACAATTTAGTATTATATAGAAAAAAAAATATTTTTCTCACGTAACGAAAGGCTAATTTGCAGTACTGTGAAAAGCAAGTTAAATTTGTACTCGATTCTTAGTATATTTTGTATAATTGTGAAAATATTTTCCGATTATTTCTTAAATCTTTTCTTTTTTTTAAGCATAGAAAAGTAAAAATTTCTCCTATTGGATAACCCTGAAATTGTTTTTATAATATCTGAAAATTTGAGGGTAATTGATCATTTGTTAAAAATTACTCCTCTGGAAAGCAAAATACTTCCTCAGAATAAGTCAGGGAGTAATTTTACGCTTCTGGAAAAATTCTAGTTTGATCTCTGATTGCAACACATATGCCGCCCTTCCATACAGTGTAGCATAACGCACAGACGAAACCGAAGTATGTGATGGAAGTGACATCACATCGTTTCGAATATATAACAGAAAAAAAAAATGTTGTAATTTGAAGGTTTGGGTCGCTTGAGCTCGACGACAAATTCGTTGACCTCAGAGGCCGTTTTAGCGAAATATCGCCAAAACTGTGTCTTTGGCGAGTTCTAGAAATGTCATGAATTCAGGTCTAAAAACTTCCATAGACACATGTTTTTTCAAAACAATATACTGAGGGTGGGGCATTTAAGCTTGCCATCTTTCAGTTGAGTTATTATTACATGATACAAACACAAGTGTCTGACAAACTCAATACAGAATCCAACGTATGATTTTTCTTCTAATTATATATTTCTTTTAGGCTGTACTATAAAACAACACTGGTAGAAGAGTGCACAAAATTTCAATCTGCGAATTATGTGCATCCACATTTGAACTGTACGTCAGTAGGCACTTATCGCTTCCGCCGAACGCCCGCTCGACAGGTAGAGTGACTACATACATTACAGCCCAAAGTTTCGTCGTCTATATTTTTTTCGTCTGTGGTCCGGTTTGGATGAAACAAACTACATTCCATTAACCTATCAAAACTGTTTCATTTAAAAAAAATAAAAATTCACACAATATATGAGAATATATTCTTAGGAATCTTGTACCATTGTCAACTACAACGTATATTAAACGTTTCGCATTAGAAATATACGAAATGGGTGATACTATCGTGTGTGAACAATCTATAAAGAGTAACAACAGTTACTTACTATTATTTTTCATTTAAAAAACATATCAGTATTCAGAAGATACAACATCTAACTTCGAACAAAACAATATTGAGCAGATTGAACAAATGAAACAAATGAAATATTTACTATAATTGAAAAAACGATCATTTAAAATAATTACTTTATTTTTCAATGTTCAGGAAAAGGCAGATAACATAAAGCTAATTAAAATACAGTATATTAGTAGTGTATAGCATACACTATATAGTATACAGGGTGTCCCTAAAACATTGACCTCGGCTTTTATTCCTTAAATATTGATCTTAGACATATATAATAAATTACAAAGTTGTGTAAAGAAAGATACAGGATTTTATGAAATCGTTTAAAATTTTCAAAGGAATTAAATTTAAAAAAATACAAAATTTAAATGTTTAAGCGGCCCCGTATAAAAACATTTCCAATGAGTAAAATGTGCCTCAGACACTAATGAAGGGATGTACAAAATTTCAGCATTTTATCATAAAAAGTTCCAGAGATACGAAAAGACAAAAATGCTTACTTAAATCGCTTTTCGATGCATCGACATGGGCTCTCAGAGGAGAAAAATCATATCGGCAGATCGCGTTTCAGGGGTCATACACAAATTACGAAAGACATCAATGATTACATAAATAAACAATAATTTTGCTATTTATTGGTACAAAAGTATCTACACTGTGTAGAAATAATAACTTTACACAAAGATTACAAAGCTTGTTCAAAATATTTTCTATCCATGTCAAAGATCTATTAAAGATAAGACACACGTATTATTTGCCTATGATGCCTTTCTGCGTTGCGTCATTTGCACTCTTGCTGTAAACATGTACATTTTAATTTGTGATTAATCTCTCACCAAATTTGTTTAAACATATCCCTGTGACATTTTATGATAAAATGTTGAAATTTTGTACATCACCTTATTAGTGTATGGGGCACATTTTACTCATTGGAAATGTTTTTGTACGGGGGCCGTATAAAAATATAAATTTGTATTTCTTCAATTTTATCCTCTGAAAATTTTTATCGATTTCATAAAATTATGTTTCTTTTTCAACGCAACTTTGTAATTTATTATATATGTCTAAGATCAATATTTAAGGAATAAAAGCAGAGGTCAATGTTTTTGGGACACCCTGTATAGTTAGTTATACATAGTATATACTTGTATTACAATTTAAAATGGATAACTTTAATTGGATTTAAAATTACTACCAGAAAGAATAAATTATACATTATTATATTAAAATTTAATGAGACATATTGTATCAGTATGTAGTCCTTAAACCTAAATTCATTATATTCAAAAAGCATGACCACTTTTTTGGGGTCATGTGAATTGCAACATAAATCGCATATTCTGCTCATACATATTGTTTTCCAAAATACACAGATGAAACGGATGTATCACATTGTTGAGAATACATAATAGAATAATATTGTTATAATTTTTAAGGTCGGATCGCTTGAGCTCGGCGATAAACTCGTTCACCTCAGAGACCGTTTTGACGAGATATCGCAAACAGTGTGTCTCTGGCGAGTTTTAAAAACTTTTGATTTCTGCTGATTGTTTAAAATTTTCATGAGACACGTGCTGTTACCATAGCATTGCTTAGAGCGTGGCATATAAGCTTCCCGTCTTTCATGTTAGATTGTTGACGAAATACGAGTACAAGTATGTTCAGAATTCTATAGAAAACCCAGTGAATAATATATATGTACCCTGATTATACATATATACCCTTCAAGCTGTATTATATAACAACACTGGTAAAAAATGCAAAAAAAATCAAATTTAAATCTGCGACATATGTCCATCGTCTGCCTCATATGGCGATTATTCGCTTATCGCTTGCGCCGACCGGATACTGGCTCAATGGAGTGACGGCATATATTACAGTCCAACGTTTCGTCGTCAATAAATCGCCGTCTGTGGTCTGATTCGCATGAAATAAACGGCAGTCAATTAATCTATCAAAACTGTGTCATTTAAAAAGAAATTCAAAAAAAAATATTAGAATATATATCTAAGCACTTTGTAGCATTCATTGTCAACCACAACACACACCAACCGTTTCCCATTAGAACTAAAAACATACGAAAGGGTTGATGTTATCATGAGTGAACAATCTATATCCTGTAATAGAGTTACAATTAAAAAAAATCTGATGTGGGCAACACATGACTTTCCTTGTATAATGTAATGAATTTACTACTTTTACAGCAAAAAAATACGTTTTTCTTATAGTAGATACTAATATTCTTTCCAAGATATTGAATTTTCGACAATTAGTCGTCATTTTCATTGATTTAGCGTCATTTTTATCCATTTGGCGAGATTTTCGTTAATTTGGCAACATTTCTAAAAGTCGCCAAGTTGGCGACATTCCGCCAAATTGGTCGCCAAAATCTCGCCAAGCGTTATGGACGAAGAAATAAGTTGTTCTTACAGCAGATAAATGACTATTGGCGTTCAAATACAAAAGTATTACTCAAAGTATATTTTTTCATGAATGGAACGAGCTAGATCCACGAGAATGATGTCACCCAATTTATCCCATGGTATTACATATGAAGAGTGAACATGTTTCTCAAGAGTAAATATTTTTTTTTCATTTTATATGACTTTTTAATATTTTTTTTGATAAATATGTAATATCTTGAGAACGGTTCATGTCAGCGTTCTAAAATTTATGTCAATAGTTTTCTAATGAAAAATTACATAAGAAATGTCTATTTGCGTAACTTTATTGGTGGTTTTGATTTTATGACGATTTTTTCAAAATTTCACTGGAAAATTTTGGGGGGTTCTGAACATTCGATTGCGTATAAAAACAATAGGCTTCCAGTGTTTACGGATTGTGATTTTTGTACCAAATTTGGTTCGAATCGGTCCATTCGTTTGCCAGTTATCGTCTCCACAAACTCACTGACACACACACACACACACACGCACACGCACACATACACACACACACACACACACACACAGACAGACATCACTTCAAAAATGTTTGGTTCGTGATCAGGGATGCTTGAAACGTGCTCTCCCGTCGAAAACTCGATTTCGAATTTTCGACCCCGTCACAATACTTTCCTTATACATTATGTATATAAGGAGAGTAAACATATATGTATTCAGATGATACAAAATTTAACTTCGAGGAAAACGCTATTGAACGGATTAAACAAATGAAATAATCATTTGTTCAAATTGTGATTATCTTTAAAAACGATCATTTAAAATAATTACGTTATTTTTCAATATTCAGGAAAATATCTAATAAAAGCGCATGACTTTCCTTATATAATGCAATGAATTTACTACTTTTACAGCAAAAAAATATCTTATAGTAGATACTTGTATTCTTTTCAAGATATTGAATTTTCGTGAATTAGTCGTCATTTTCATTGATTTAGCGTCAATTTTAACTATTTGGCGAGATTTTCGTTAATTTGGAAACATGTAAAAAGTCGTCCGGTTGGCGACATTCCGTCAAATTCGTCGCCAAAATCTCGTCAAGCGTTACGGAAGGAGAAATAAGTTATTCTTATAGCAGATAAATGACAATTGGCGTTCAAATACAAAAGTATTACTCAAAGTATCTTTTCTCATGAATGGAACGAGATAGATCCAGGAAAATGATGTTACCAAATTTATCGCATGATATTACATATGAAGATATTTTGATAAATTTACTTGAAAAATGTACAATATCTCGAGAACGGTTCATGCTAGCCTTCTAAAATTTATATCAATCGTTTTCTAAGGACAAATTACATAAGAAATGTCTATTTGCGTAACTTTATTAAATGTTATGATTTTTGGGTGATTTTTCAAAATTTCACTCGAAAATTTAGAGCGTTCTGAAAGTTCAATTGCGTTTAAAAGCAATAGGCTTCCAATATTCACGGATTGTGATTTTTGTACCAAATTTCATTCGAATCGCTCCATTCGTTCGTGAGATATCGTCTCCACAGACTGACTCACTGACACACACACACACACACACACACACACATACTTTCAGACACACACACACACACACATCACCTCAAAAATGTTTGATTCGTGATCAGGGATTCTTGAAACGTGCTCTCCCGTCGAAAACTCGAATTCGATTTTTCGACCCCGTCGCAATGCTTACACATTACGTATATAAGGAAAGTAATAAAACTAATTAAAATATATTATATTAGTAGTATATCATCTATCTATCTATATATACTAATTGCCAAGTGTCTATCTGTCTGTCTGTCCGTCTGCCACGCCTTTTTTAGGCACTCCCCGAATAGATGGAGACTTGCAATTTGGTACACGGGTCGATCGTTTGATAAACCCCCCTGGAAAAATTGAATATTTCGAAAACGCTCTCTAGACGGGGTGCTCCACCCCAAAATGTTCGAAAAGTGAAATGATAGGAAAGCATACTTTGCCATACGATAGAGACTTCAGATTTGGTGTATGGGTAAATTTTTCGAAACGAAGAAAGTGTGCAATTTCAGATTTCCAATATTTTCTACTTAAGGGGGTGCCGCACACCAAAATGTTCAATTTACCGAATAAATGAGAAACGGCTCCTTTAAACTTTGATAGAGACTTGGAATTAGGTAGATGGACTAATCATTTGATGAAAACACCCAAGACGAATATAGTTTTTCCAAAACGTTCGTTTAAGGGGGTTCTCTAGAGGAAAACGTTCGGAAGGTGAATTAATAAGAAAACATACTTCGGGATGAGATAGAGATTTGAAATTTGGTGTACGGGTAGATAGTTTGGAAGAAAGTCTTCAATTTTAGTTTTCCAATATTTTCTATTTTAGGGGGTGTCGCACACAAAACTGTTCGATTTTCGGAATGAAGTAGAAATACCCCTTTTAGAACGTGATAGAGGCTTGATATTTGGTATATGGGCGAATAATTTAATAGAAAACCCAAGAAGAATCAGGTTTTTCAAAAATGTATATTTAAGGGGGGTGGGTACTCCACAGAAAAACATTCGAAGGGTAAAATGATAGAAAAAGCATGTTTCGCGATGAGTTAGAGACTTCAAATTTGGTATACGGATAGATAGTTAGAAAGGAAGGAAGTGTGCAATTTCAGTTTTCCAACATTTGCTAATGCAGGGGTTGACGCACACTAAAATGTTCGATTTCACGAACAACTGAGAAACGCCTCCTTTAGAGTGTGATAGAAGCTCGAAATTTAGTATATGGGCTAATCATTTGATAAAAAAACCTAAGATTATTACGATTATTCAAAAATGATCATTTACGGAGGTGCAACACAGAAAAACGTTCGAAATATGAAGTGATAGAAAAACATGCTGCACAATAGGATAGAGACATCAAATTTGGTGTACTGGTATATAGTTTGAAAGAAAGAAAGTGCGCAAATTACAAATTTCTGAGCATCATGGCTGCCAGCAGACTGGCATCGCATCGTGTTCAGCGATGAATCACGTTTCAGTCTTTCAGCAGATGACCATTGGGTACGTGTATGGAGGCGCCAGGGCCAGCGGTCCCAATCAGCCTTTGTTTCACACAGACACACAGCCATTACCCCTGGTGTGATAGTGTGGGGTGCTATCTCTTACATCAGATTATCCCTAGTCATCCTGCGTACAACTTTAACAGCTCAACGATATGTTGTTGAAATCCTGCGGCCGTTTGGGTTACCCTTCATGGCACGTCATTCTGGGGCCACTTTCTAACAAGATAATGCCACGCCACATAAGGCTGGCATATATGTGGATTGTCTCCATGCTGTTGCTATTGTTCTTGGCCAGCAACGTCACAAGACCTCTTGTTAATTGAGCATGTATGGGGCATGCTAGGCCGCTAGATTCGGGCACCCGGAAATGTAGCAGATCCATAGCAACAATTGAGGAATGCCTGGCAGAATGTATCGCTGAATGACATTAGGAAACTTTATCACTCTGTACCTCGGCTATACAAGCTTGCATTGCCGCCAAAGGGAGTTTCACCAATTACTGATTTGAAAATTTAATGTGCAATTGCTAACCATTGAAGGGTCCTGCGGTCTTGATTTTGTAATCATTTCATTACTTGTGTATGAGCATTAAACATATTTAATTTAAATAAAAATAGTTACTTTCTTCATTGTGTTTCGTTAGTTTTTGCAAAAGAGTGTATATATATCATTTAGGCTGCACTATAAAACATCATTGGTAGAAAAGTATCAAAATTTCAAATTTAAATCTACGACTTATATGCATCCAAATTTGAACTGTACGTCAGTATGCGCTTATCACTGCCGCCGACCGCACTCTTTCCCAGTGCAGTGATTACATACATTATAGAAAAATATTTCGTCGTCTATATTTTTCTTCGTCTGTAGTCCGATTTGGATGAGATAAACTGTATTCCATTAACCTATCATAACTGTATTATTTTCGAAAAAATAAACATTTAAACAATGTATTAGAATATATTCTTAGGCACCTTGTACCATTGCCAACTACAACGCACATCAAACATTTCGCATTAGAAATATACAAAAGAGGTATTTTCATGCGTGAGCAATCTATAACGAGTAACAGGAGTTACTATTATCTTTCATTTAAAAAACATATTTAGATGATACAACATATGACTTCGATCAAAACAATATTTAGCAGATTGAACAAATGAAACAAATGAATTATTTATGATTATTTAAAAAACGATCATTTAAAATAATTACGTTATTTCTCAATATTCAGGAAATTACAGCTAAATTAAAGCTAATCCAAATATAGTTTATTAGTAGTATATATTATACAATTATATTGCATACAGTTATATAGGTAGAGTGTATATACTTGTATTATAATTCAAAATGGATAATTTTAAATAAATTTAAAATTACTACCAGAAAGAACAAAATATACGTTATTATATTAAAAATTAAATAATAAACGAATTAGGAACCCGGAAATTTGAGTGTAATTGTATATTTGTTAAAAATTACTCCTCTGAAAAGCAAAGTACTCCTTCAAATCAAGTCAGGGGTATTTTTACTCTTCGGGAAAAATTTTAGCTCGATCCTTGTCTGCGAGTATAAATCTCAACTATTCTTAATTGTAATTTTATATTTATCAATCTGAGTAAAATGTTAATCATTTACTATGCATTTCTGAATAAAATGTTAATATTTTACTATGGATCACTCAACTAATGGCGTACAATTAGGATCACATACTAAACATACTGAGGTCTAAAGTAATTGGACTAGACCCCTTACCACTAAACAAAACAGAGTGATGGCTGACTTATTTTTTAAACAAGAAAGATCAATCATGCATAAGCATTGATTATGAAACACTTTCCAACTGAAATGTAATTTCATTTAAAAATTTCTAAAATGTGATTCATTCAGTGGTAATATCTTTTACATTATCACAGTACTACAGTAATTTATTATACTTAAATATTTAAAACTGTATCGAAATATAAATCATCTGATTCTTTATGCAAAATCAATGAATATTTCATTCATATAACTTGTATTCCAGACTCCAGAGCTAAATAATTTTGTGTGAAAAAAATTCAGCAATTCTTATGTAATTCATCTTACAATCGCTTGAGATATTTGCATTCTGCATATGTTAAAATTAGGCTTCCTTGAAGAAATAATAAAAGTTTAGGGATCATTTAAAATCACAACTATTGTAATTGCATAGGCACGGAATTTAGATACACAGATAATACACAGATAATATATATGTGTATGTGTATGTACTCAAAGTATTGGAATCGTGCCGAAGATCGGAACTCGAATTTTCAAAGTATCTACACGTTTTGGGACTTCTAGAACACGAAAAAACTACTTTTAGGAAGACGTCTGTGTGTGTAAGGGTGTATCTGTGTATGTTTCTGTGTGTCTGTGTGGATATTACATCCACTCTAATTGAAAAACTAATGGACCGAATTTCATACAATTTGGTAGGTATGTTTTTTGTGGGAAATCCTGATGTTCATTAGATTATAGTACGATTCGTAATAAAAGAATCTGCCTTCTTTGCGAAATGGCCGCAGAAATTGCCTTTATCCACTCTAGCTAAAAACTAATGAACCAAATTTAACAAAATTTGGAGTATAATATTTCAATAACCTACAAGTGATTTATATACCAAATTTAACAAAATTTTGTATATAAATCATTTGTAGGTTATTCTACTACGATTCGGGAAAAAGGAACGGGCTATTTTTGCGAAATGGCCAGCAAAAATCGTTATATATAAAAATAAAAGACTACGTGTGCTCAATTATATCAATTAAATTCCTATTTTATATGTGATTTTTGACAACAAAAAGAATAAGACTAACCCCATTACTCTAGGACTAGCCGTTCTTGAGATATTCTAGTTTTTTCGCGTTTTCGTTACGCCACCTTTGACAATAAGTCCAGCTATCAAATGAGAACCAAATTTAAGTTTAACGTGTAAATTCAATGTCATTTAAAATACTTATGTTGTGCAGATAAACTCAAATTATCATTGAATAAATAAAGAGAACGAATATGAGTCTGCAGGGAAAGACATGTGCTGTCCACATCAGAATTTTTAACAATATTACACCAATGATTTATAGAAGTGAACGGGGATTATTTTCAGGCCATTTCGAAAAAAAATGTATGTTCTATATTTAAAGATCCATCAAATTTTTGTCGAATAAAATGTTCAACAAATTTAAGCTGTGTACCAAATTTTAACTCTCTAGGACGTAGGAAAGTGCATTTAAAATGCCATCAATTAAATTATCATGAAGAGTTATATAAAATTTAAAAAAAATGAAAAATTGTTATCTAACAAATTTATTTTAAAATATGAAGCCACTCCCATATGCAAAACGTTTAAACAAATGGAGAGATATTTATTATATAATATCTCTCTCTTTTCTTTCTGGAAGATATCCCAAAGTCAGAATTTAATTGAATTTGTTTTTTTCCCTATATTAAATAATTTTTTTAATTAAAAAACTACTTAACATATTTTACTGAATTTTTTTTTATATATTCTATGGGATAATGTGAATATTTCCTAAAAATTTCGAAGCAATTCGTGAATTTTAAATTTACTTAAAAAATGTTTGAAAAATTAGGTCCCATAGGGTTCAATGTATTTCATTTTTTCAACCCGGGTTCAATAAAAAACTAATTGGGTGATATTATTTATTTATATTCCCATAGGTCCTACAGACCGTCTGAACAACATACTAAAATTTCATTTTGATAAACTCATTTTTACGGCAGTTATCGTGCTAACGGACAGACAGACAGACAGACAGACAGACAGACAGACAGAATGAACAAAGTCATAAACACTTTTCAACTTTGTTGTAAAGTGTTAAAAATCCAGTCTTTAAACGGTCAGTTTTGTCAATTTGGGCGAAAAGTAGCAGATTGGATTACTTTTCAATGTTGTTTACGAATTTATTTTACTCCTTGCTACTGAGCTACTTTTGTTTTTGTCGATGCAATTTTCTGCTGCAACTAGGTCCCAGGGAGAAAATCACAATATGGCCAGGGGTAGGGATTTCCTCCTACGTGTACAGACTTTTGAACTCAAATTATTGCTGTAGGAACAAAAGGATTTTATTATACCAAAAATATCATAAGGGTAGGGATATTTATATTTCAACGTTATAAAATGATAAACTTTTATATATTAAACTGAAAATGACACTTTTATTATTTTAAATATTTATTTTCAAAGAGTTTTTTGAATGATAAATTATATATTTTATAAAAAATATCGTAATAAATCTTAAACTATAATGTAATAAATCTTCGAAATTAAACGATGATATAATATAAGCAAAAGGCAACGATAACTTACTTTTTTAGCGACCAAAATCGAAGCAATTAGTTTTTGAAGTAGAGTGAATACATACATTGCACAGACAGACAGACACACAGTCAGAGATCGAAATACATACACACAGACGTAATGCTAAAAATTTTTTTTCTGCTTTTAGAGGGCTCAAAACGTGTAGATAGGTTGAAAATTCTTTCCCTAATACATTGCCATGCATTGTACCATGAAAGTAAAAATATTATTTATTTTCATAATTAACTCTATGGCTTTATAATGTCATCGTTCATCATACGCCATCCGTCAATCAACTGTTTTTCAGATATTTTAATTACAGTAGACGATTTACTTTTCTGTTTCATTAATGATTTTAATTAGTTTTTTATTCAATTGTGATAACTATCGTAACCAAGGTACGTTTGAAATACCGAAATTTTTTGTTGGTTATCATTTAAATCAAACAACTGAAAAATAACGCTATAATAAATAGATTTGTTTGAAAACTTTAAAACAAATCGCAATATACAGTAATAGGAGATGAAATATTGTTCCATATTCCGCAATTTCATGTTAATAGAAGTATGAAATGCGCACCATTTTTATGCTTAAATTTGAAACGATTTTTGATATTCATCACTTTTATTTAATGTATAGACGTCACATTTATTGATCACTAGCCATTTTGCTCTCACAAAACGTGGGCGGAAATGGCTAGCGGAGTGAGACGGACTAACAGATGAATTGCATAACTTTAACTGCTAAAGGTAGAAACTTGAACAATTGCATATACCTGAGTCTTGACCTATAAGTAATATTGAATATCAGAAATAGTTTTACGAAAAGAATAAAGGGGAGAGGGGATTTACAAATGGAATTCCTAGAATACAAATCGTCGTCAATTTTCAGCTGAGACATAGTTGGGTGGGAGCACTTTCCTTAGTTACTGTCACAACGGGTGACATTTTAAAGTAACGATGACACCAAGCACCTAATTGAACAGTTTTACATAATTAAACACTTTTAGACTTAGTTCTGTTATTAATAATTTTCATGTAGTCGTTCATTATGACGGATATCAACCTCGCTATTGAAGTAGGCCATTTTGAACACGGGTTTAAACTTTCTGCAGGAATTAGTGAATATAAATTTATCTTAAAATCGTGTCTTGCAAATGCAAAAAGTAGTGACAAAAGTAATTCACATATTATCTCATTTTTGAGATTTTTCATGCTGATAATAATAGGACATGTATGTAATTAAAGCAACAAGAATAGAGTTTATCAATGGCTGCACAAAAATGTCGACGCCCATAAAATAACGGTGGCTCTCACGTGAAAAGTTAAGCGTTTTAAGGTATATATTATGCGACTAGCCATTTACACACGCGCTTCGAAATAGCTAGTGTTCATTAATAATTAAGATAGAAACTCGAAATTTAGTATAAGTGAGAACGTCTGATAAATCTGACAAAACATTTCATAATTCTAACCATTTAACAATAAAATAAGAAATATGTAAATTATCTCAATTATATTACACTTACACACTTCCGGTCGTCCAAATAGTTACTCTAAGTCCTCTGGACGAGTCGGACGGCCTGGGGTTTTCACACTTACACACTTAATAAAAGTTGTTGATAATTTTTCTGACTATCAAAAACTCTTTCGGATTTAAGCATAAAAATGGTAAATATGTTATAATTCTGTCAACATCTTAAACTGGAAAATATATTAAATATGTTTTACACGCGTGAAAAAATTTTTTAATTGTTTAATTTTCCGATGGCATCGAAAGGATTCAAAATTTTATTTTAATTACGTCTGGCTCATGTGACAAAATTATTTAATTTCCATGCGACACAATATTTAATTATTGTGAAATTATTCTTACAATTCGGAAAATTACTAGACAAATACCAATTGAAAAAACAAAAGGGTATCAAATAAACATATCCCGAACATAATGTACACAGTTACATAATTGAGATAATTTACATGTTTCTTATTTTATTGTTAAATGATTAGAAGTATGGAATGTTTTGTCAGATTTTTCAGACATTCTCACTTCTACTAAATTTCGAGTTTCTATCTTAATTGTGATCTTAATTATTGACCAATGTACTTTATTCAATATCTCCATCTCAATCAAAGGGGTGATATTATATATTTGGCAAATCAAACATTTTGATGTTGAGCACCCCTAAAATAGCAAATATTGGAAAGCTGAAATTGTACAATTTCTTCCTATATAAAGATCCAATTAACGATCTACTATAAGTTACACCAATTTTGAATTCATTATCTTATCGTAAAGTACGTTTTACTCTCTGTGGGACACATATAAAAATATAAGCTTAAAGTTAAAGTTTTAAATATAGAATTCATTTAAGATATTGACATGGCCGTTAATTCTCATATAGTGGATTTAATATTTACTCGTACATTGCTAGTTGTGTAGCTATAAACCCTCCAATTATTTTACCTTTCGTGTGAGTCCTGTAAAGGAATAATTAATTAATAAAATGCTAAATTGATCACACCATTTAAACTTAAACAATAAAACATTTATTAACAACATTTATTTTCATTAATTATTGCAGCGAAGGGGACATATGCGACCAGAATTATTAAAATTACTATCGTGTCTATGGCCTGTGATTGTTAATGAGCACATACTTTCCAATTCGTCTTGGGCTTTGATCATATCTCAAATACTTGCATCAGTTATAAGTACTGGCCATAACTCTTTGGTGTGTGGCTCCTCCTCGTACTCTGATTGCACTCACACATTGATATATCTCCATTATTTTGGAACCTCTACGGGATACTCTACAAGTCTGTTAGGTTTTTCATTCTTCTCTAGTCGTGCTCTTAAGTCAACATCTTGATTATTCTCTACTGGTATGCTCTTAAGTCAAAATTCAATTACTGTATCTCTCGTTCTCGGGTCACAGGCTGTGGTTCCCTCGGTGTGTGTGTGTGTGTGGGGTGGGGGGTAACTCCGCCTTTACTTCTTTCTGGCGTTTATTGGTTACTCCTTTACCCAATGGCACAATTTCACATCTAATAAGGCCCAGCTCAGCCGCTCTGTCATGGCCCCCTAAATTTATGGTCTTCTGACCTTTAGGTTCACGTCGTAATAAACTTTGGAACCAGCCAGACTAAAAGTTTTGTCTGCCGTTTTGGCCACTATAAATTTCAACATAAAAGTGTCTCATCAAATGTGAGATCTATTTCTGGTCTCACACTATCATTTCACATTTTAAACGCGGGGTTTTTAATTTGGTGTTTAACACTCCTTTAATTTTTTTTTTTTGAGAAATCCAATGTTTTCAGGAGGTTTTGTCAAACAAAGGTCCCGTGCATTAAATATCAAGATACTATCTCTCATTTCACATTTCGAAAGTTTTGGCGTGTGGTACTCCCTCAAATACACTCTTATAAAATAAGACGAATTTTTGCATCGACGTCTTCATCTTAGTTTTAAAGAAGGCGTTCCTCGTGGTTTTCGGCAAAAATTGAGCAAATTGGCGTGTAGCCGCCTAAAAATAGCAAATACTGGAAAATAAAACTGCAAATGTTCTTCCTACAACAAGTTCAAAAGCTCTATCACCACAAAGTATGGTTTTCTGTTATATCACATTTAGAATATTTTATTGTTGAGTACATTCTTCACCCCTACCCTAATAAAAAACGCTTTTGAAACATTTGACATTCGCCGCGTGTTTTATAGAACGATTCAGACTGTGTGCAATATTGAAAGTATCTAGCTGATTTTTCAAAAAGGTGTTTATCATTTATTCAGAAAATGGAGTCTTTTGACGTGCATAACACCTAAAGTAGCAAATTATGGAAACCTGAAATTGTATACTTTCTACTTTTCGAATTATCTATCCTCACACTAAATTTAAAGTCACATCGCGAAATAAGTTTTTCTATCATTTCACCTCTCAAACGTTTTGGGGTGGAGCATCTTCCCCCCGCTAACGAAGACTTTTGTGAAAATTTGATTTTAACTGAGGTTTTTTATTGAGCGATTAACCCATATATCAAATTGCAAGTCTCTCACTTAAAAGAAGGAGTTTCTCAATTTTTCGTTAGATGAAATATAGTGGAGTGCGGCATCCTTAAAATAGTAATTACTGGATAACTGAAATTGTACACATTATTGCTTTAAAATTGTCTACCTATTCACTAAAATTAAAGCACGTACCTCAACACAATGATTTTCTATCATTTTACCTTTTGAGTGTTTCAGTGTGAATCCCATCCTCTAGTGAACATTTTAAAATAATTCTATTTTTAGTGGTTTAATCAAAGAATTAACTCGCGTATTAAATTTGAAGTCTCTATTCCGTGGCATTTTTCATTTATTCAGCGAATCGAAATTTTTGATGTGCGGGGCACCCCAAAAGTATCAAATATTGAAAAACCAAGATTATATATTTTCTTTATTTCCGATTATCTACTGAAACACAAAATTGAAAGTCTCTTTCTCATCGCAAAGTATGTTTTGCCATTATTTCACTTTTCGAACGTTTTCTGTGGAGCAATTCCCTCTGCTGAGCTTTAAAAAGAAATCGATTGTTCCAAGAGAGTTTTATCAAACGATTGATCCGAGTACAAAATTGCAAGTTTCTTTCTAGTCGGGGAGTTGTGAGCTCTGTATCATCTTTGGTTATGATTCCTTCAGTTTATGTTATATTTTATGTTTTTTTTATATTAACAACTTCTGCCTGGTTTCGTTATTAAGACCTGTCGTCATGTCAATTAACATTTATTTCCACGTTCCTGCAGAACGGCAGGATAAGTTTCGGATCGTGAAAGTGAGAATGGGATTGCTTGAAGTTTGAATCGTTGCGTGAGTGCGAAGTATTTTGGGAAGTTCACGTCCTTTGTTGCATAAGATA
Organism: Amaurobius ferox; assembly: GCA_951213105.1. Taxonomy (NCBI): domain Eukaryota; kingdom Metazoa; phylum Arthropoda; class Arachnida; order Araneae; family Amaurobiidae; genus Amaurobius; species Amaurobius ferox. Next base: position 30,721,283 of record OX578134.1, read on the forward strand.
ATGCTTGGTATGGTGATGATCGCCAGGCTGTAGTATCCACTAGTTGTCTAGGATCCAGATGTCAGATGATGCAGTTTGGTAAGAATTAGCTATTTGTATTCTACTATGCCGCTTAGCGCAACGATAGTTCTATCACCAAGCCGCGGTTTAATTTCAATATTCTAATATACGGACATGTGCAATCTGGCTATTGTGTATCTGTCCATCTTCAGTATACAGAAATCTGCTGTATTATTATTATGTGCACAATAAATATGTTTCAGTTTAAATCCTGAATCGATGTACTATTTCCCTGGCCATAAGGCATATGTGTCACTTAATACAAAGATTTGGAGTTATGTCATTTTGATCTGAACAGTCTGCACAACTTCCAGCACATACTCAAATCCGACTGCCGTGACGCGGTCAGGCTTCAAAGTGACAACCAGCCAAGTTTGGATACTTGACTAACTTTATCTGAGCTTTAAGCAGTAGATTTCACATTGGCGATCGAGCAGGTCTTAGACTTCAAAAAGCGCTTAAATCAGACGTGGCATACAGACCGGAGAACAGACGACGGACACTTGGCAATTAGTATACACTAACCGAACTACAAGTAGTGTAACCCATTGAAAATCAATGGTCTCACAACAGGCAAACTCCGAACAATTCGAGTTGTCAAGTGAGGCTTATCAAAGTGTTCCCACGTGCCCCAAATTTAAAATCTATATCTCACTCAAGACAAAGTATTTATTATTTATCTGGTCAATTGGTGTGCGCAACCACCAAAATACTAATTATTGCCTTTTAATAACGTTATTCGTTTTTTCATCATACAAGCCTTACTATTACCAAAATTAGAGTTCCTATCTCACTGCTGCATTTTCCCAAACATTCTATATTTCGAACGTTTTAGTCAGGAGCATCAAATTTAAATGTTAGAATAATTTATTTTTTCCAGTGTGTCTTATCGAATTCTTCACCCGTGCGGAGAATTCTGTCTCTATCTTACTTTAACAAATGCGTTTCTCATTTATTCAGCATATTGAACCATTTAGAGTGCGGTACTCCTAAAGTAGAAAATATTGGTAAAGTGAAATAGTAAATTGTTTCCTTTCGAACAATTTACCCCTTACGCAAAATTCAAGAAAGTTTCGGTTTCATGGCAAAATATGTTTTTTTATCATTTCACCTTTCGAACGGTTTGGTGTGGAACACACCTGCCACAAAGCATTTGTGAAAATATCGACTTTCCAGTGGATTTAATTGAACGATTTACCCGTTTAACAAATTTCAAATATGTATAACAGTTAAAAGAAAGCATTTCTCATTTATTCAACAAATCGAACATTTTAGTGTGAGGTACCCTTAACGTAGTGTACCGTCACCCCTAATTTGAATTTAAAATTTACGATTTTTTTTCTTGGGTTCGATGCTGAGACGGGCCGATTAACACCAAAACTAAGATTCTACCTATAGTACAAATGCTCAATAAGTTTTATACCTCACCCCCTATCTCACTTACTCGGACAGTCAGCTCAGTGCATATTATATAGATTCTTCATGTAGTTAATATCTCAACGACTTATATGTTAAAGTAACGACGATAATAAGCTCATAATTGAACAATTTTGAAGTCTTTAGACTCAATTAGGGTGTTTTAATAATTTTCGCGCAATCTTTCATCATGACGAAAAGCAGACTTCATCTTTAAGTAGATCCTTTTAAACGCGGGTTTAAACTTCCTGCATATTTTATAATTAGCAGATTGCATCAGTTTATTTTCAGATTGTGTCTAGAAAAAGCAAGAGTAAGTCTCCAAAATTCCCTACATATTACCTGAATTTTGAGATATCTAAGGCTCATAATGATAGTATGTATATAACTATGTATGTAATATGTATGTAATTAAGATAAGTCATTTGACTCCCAAAGAGAAGCATAGCTATCTAGCGTATATAGAAATATTTTTTTTCAAAGGTCAAGCCTTTGAAAATTCAATCTTCTTCTATAACAGTGATTCCAACCATGGCTTCTTGAGCCTATGTCAGTGGGAATTTGGAAAAACTTAGGGAAAAGCACAACTTGACTCATTTTTTGTAATTGAGTAAAAAAATGATTATGGTTAAACAATGAAGAATGTTGAAAGTGTGACTTGGTTAGTCAGCTCAGTCATATTATATGGATTATTCATCTATTTAATGTCGCAACGACTTTAACTACGACCTTTTATATATTATATTGATATTAGCTTATATATTAGCTTGATAGTTAAAATATTAGCAGCGAGAGACTAATTTGGAAAGGGAAATTTTGTTGAAACGGGGAATTTTTGTAGAGGTAAGGAATTCAGTTAGCAATAATGATCATTGCCAGCAATCTTGGAAATTAGTCATAGGATTGCCAGATAAAAGTTTGGAAAGAAAAAGAAATGCCAAACCAGTTAAAATATATTTTCCTTAATCATATCATGGAAATGTGAATGTTTCAAAAAGCAATAAAATGTAGCTTGTTCTTTTGTGTTGGCGAAAAACAAATATATTAATACGAAATCCTTACAAAATGTGTACACAATGCGTGTTTACAACTAATAAGCCAGATGTAAAGCAGAAATGATTTCTATTTTATTAGTGATTAATAAAAAATTGATAATAAATACTCATGTAATATTTCATTCAAAAGTATTAGTTAGTTAATACTTATAAACTTTACAGCTTTAAACGGCTATCTTGCAATTCACCCGTGTCGAATCTAGTTAGCTAGATAGGGACATGTGATTTTACGAAATGAGGTTACAACATGAGATTTTACGAAATATTTCAAGGGTTACACCTAACATAAAGGTTGGGAATCACTGCTCTATAACGTGGCCAAGCAGTAAATCATAATACCTTAAACCATATTTCTGTTTCCCCTAGCACCATAGGAGGCAAATCACATTATATCCTTTAACCAACCAATTTAGATCAGAACCCAGTGGTTCTGGCAACTACAGGGATAATGCCATCTTTCTCCTAACCCAATACCTCTCGGACTTACGGATTTAAAATGATCTTACTCCGCGTTTATACCAAGGTTTACAGATACTATAAGGTTACTTCAAGATTTATAGGTACTATAAGGTTACTTCAAGATTTATAGATACTATAAGTTTACTTCAAGGATTAGAGATATTTATAAATCTTGATTTATACGGAGGTAGCTTTTTGGAGGCATGGAGGATAGAAAACAGGACTACCGCGTGAGATTCTCCTGCCATAACTTCTAACAATATCGATCGATAATGAAATGTTTTTTATCGAATAACATGTGTTTAATTGCTTAATCTTTTTACAACAGGCTTAAGAGAGAAATTTTAATTCAGTTATTGCTTTGTCCCAAGCCAACAGGCTTTCTCTAACCCAGTCTTCTCTTAACACTTATTTTGAGAGAAAGTGGATTTTCTTATATTTGGTGGCATTTTCTACTACGAAATATGGGTGATAAAGCCACCTTTATGGTCACTATTTTCAAATTTGAGATTTATAGTTTTGTGATGTCTTGCACCTTAAGGGCTGTTTAGTTTGCTCTAGTAAAAGGGTAACCGGTTCATGCATTCTACGATTATAACAATTTATTTGTTATAAGTACAACATTTTACGTTGGGAAAACTCTGCATTTGAGATCGAACTGATATTGAAACAAGAGTATTCTTTGTTATCATTAGCAAAGATTAACTGATATTTGCAAAACCAACAAGAAAACTTGCGCAATTTTTTGAACATATATGGAAACTGACAAACTTAGTCCATTCACTTAGTTGGAATCAGATTACATAAAAATATACAAGGGGTTTATTGGAAGCTATTTGTTTAAACCGAGAATACACATTAAAACCATTTTTGTTAAACTCTATAGCGATAGCCATTAAATTATACAATATATACTTTTCTTCCATACGTTTTCTTAAAAATTTGATTATGAAATTAATTTTCAGTCTGTAAAATTGAATTATGTTTCAATGATTCAAAATGATTTTCAACGACTTTGCATTCATCTTATAAACAGTTTAATTAAGATTCTTCATTTGAAAGACTTTTGGTAATGTATTCATTTATGGTGTTATCTGAAATAATAATAAAAATATGAAAATACAATGTGATTATTAATCAAAATTATTAATTAAGAGAAGAACAAAATGGATTTCTAAGCTTTCGTTAATTACATTTTTCGAATATCATTATATTATGATGTTAGCATATTTATCGAAATCTATGTAAACGTTCTTTCTAAAATCATTTTCCTACATCTCTGATAAGTGCTCGAATTTCTGATTGCACGAAATTTATCCGTTTTACAGTACGTACAATTTTAAGCTTATAGTAGGTAAATATTAATGTTTTTTTAATTTATCAGTTACAATCTGAGTGATAATCTGATTTATGATAATCTGATTCATGATCATCTGATTAAGTGGTAATCTGAGAAGGCTGAAACTGTCGCAGCATGTCCCAAACGTATTCTATATGTCATATGTCTGGGTACATTGATGATCATGGGAGGGTATTAAATCATCGAATACTTTGTTGAGAAAGTCGTGCGGTATGTGGTCGAGCGTTGTCTTGTTGGTAAATCAACCTGGGAGGCTTAACAGCATAGTCAGAACAATCGGCTGCAGAATATCGTCTACGTACAAGCTAGCAGTCAGATTGACTTGTATCACAACTATAGGAGTTCCACGAGATAGCGCCCAGACTTTCACACTACGTGTGATGGCCGTGTACCGCTCGACTATAACTGCTGAATCAGAATACTGGCCAATTGTCCTCCACATGCGTACCATTGCTAAAGATTCGCCGCTTAAGACAAAATGCCTCCAATCGGGCACTGCCCTGGCTGACCAAGATTGGCACTAATTCAGACATCTCTGCTTATGTTGAGTGGTCAGTAGTAGGTGTCTTCATGGACGTCTACACTTAATACCACATTCTGTCTTTAGTCTCCGAAACGTATTGCTTGATACAGAATGAGGTGTGGCTCCTCTCCTGATTGCACGATCCTCCTGAATAATTGTTTATCTGGGGCATCCTGAACCTTTATGACGGTTATATGTTCCTTCTCTGATTCATTGTTGCCAACACTGAGCAGCTACCATAGCTCTCCGACCCAAATAGCAAATGATTATTCGGCGGGAACATTTCAAAAGCAAATGCAAATTTATTTACACTTCAAGCTGCTTCAAAAAATGGCATCGACAAAATTATACTTAAAACTTCATCAAAAAAGACAATGGAAGTTACACAAAATAAACTTTATTCAAATTACGTCAGCGAAAGTATAATTTGCGAAGTGTTTACAGTGACTTTGTAGTTAATGTTACGTCACAGTTAAAATATTTCAGTATTATAGAAAATTCGACGTTTGCTTATCTCATGTTAAAATAGATTTTCGAAATTGTTGTACCTTGGACATACCATTTCATTTTATAAATCGGCTGCCTCTCTATCATTTAAAATCAGTGAATATTTCATTCATATCACTTATATTCCAGACTCCTGAGCTATATAAATTTGCGTGAAAAAAAACAGCAATTCTTATGCCACTCATCTTGCAGTCCCTTGATTTCTTTACATTGTGTATGCTATAGTGTAGTTTTAAAATTGCGCTTCGTTGTAGAAAAGTTTAGTGATAATTTAAAATAAAAATTATTGATTAAAAAAAATAATATTTAAAATAAAAATTATATGCAAAAATAAAGCGGGTTTATAGCAGATGCAACACTAAATATAAATTTAGACAATCTCTTCACAGCGAAAAAAATCTGATGTGGGCAACACATGACTTTCCTTATATAATGTAATGAATTTACTACTTTTACAGTAAAAAAATAGGTTTTTCTTATAGTACTAATATTCTTTGCAAGATATTGAATTTTCGACAATTAGTCGTCATTTTCATTGATTTAGCTTCATTTTTATCCATTTGGCGAGATTTTCGTTAATTTGGCAACATTTCAAAAAGTCGCCAAGTTGGTGACATTCCGTCAAATTTGTCGCCAAAATCTCGCCAAGCGTTATGGACGAAGAAATAAGTTGTTCTTACAGTAGATAAATTACTATTGGCGTTCAAATACAAAAGTATTACACAAAGTATCTTTTTTCATGAATGGAACGAACTAGATCCACGAGAATGATGTCACCCAATTTATCGCATGGTATTACATATGAAAAGTGAACATGTTTCTCAATAGGAAATATTTTTTTTTCATTTTATATGACTTTTTAATAATTTTTTTGAAAAATGTGCAATATCTCGAGAACGGTTCATGTTAGCGTTCTAAAATTTATGTCAATCGTTTTCTAATGAAAAATTACATAAGAAACATCTATTTGCGTAACTTTATTAGTTGTTTTAATTTTTTGACGATTTTTTCAAAATTTTATTCGAAAATTTAGGAGGGTTCTGAACATTCGATTACGTATAAAAACAATAGACTTCCAGTGTCTATAGATTGTGATTTTTGTACCAAATTTGGTTTGAATCGGTTCATTCGTTCGTCAGTTATCGTCTCCACAGACTCATTGACACACACACACACACACACATACTTTCGCACACACACACACACACACACACACACACACACACACACACAGACATCACTTCAAAAATGTTTGATTCGTGATCAGGGATGCTTGAAACGTGCTCTCCCGTCGAAAACTAGAATTCGAATTTTCGACCCCGTCACAATACTTTCCTTATACATTATGTATATAAGGAAAGTAAAAATGTCATGTTTTATTTTGCAATAAGTCACGTAATTTCTTTATACAATATGGGTGTAATTATTATTTCAATATTTATTTTAAAAACTTCTCAACAAATTTTACTGAATTTTTTTTCACATTTTATGTCATAATTTGAATATTTCTTAAAATTTTTGAAGCGATCTCTGAATTTTAACTCCCCTTAAGAAATGTTTGAAAAATTGATTCCCACAAGGCTCAACGTATATCATTAATTCAACCCAGGATAAATCCGAAACTAATTGGGTGATATCGTTTATTTTCATTCCTAAACATAACACAGACCGTCTGAACAACATATTAAAATCTCATTTCGATAAAGTCATTTTTACAACAGTTATCGTATGAACGTACAGGTAGACAGATAGACAGAATGACCAAAGTCATAACCACTTTTCAACTATATAGGAACGTGTTAAAAAGTGGCTGTGCTGGTCACCTTGTATATAATATGAATTATATTTAGGGCAGTCATTATTTTGCTGAGAGAATATCGGCATTTTCTGAAATTTCTGAAATATCATATACACTCTTTTGCAAAAAAAAAAAGAAAGATCAATCATGCTTAAAGCATTGATAATGAAACACTTTCCAACTTCAATGCAATTTCATTTAAAAAAGTCAAAAATGCAATACATTCCTCGGTAATATTTTAAAACTTATCACAATACTACATTGATTTATTATATTTGAAAACTTAAACCTTCATTGAAAAAAATGAACTTCATTCAAATGACGGTATTGAAATATAAATTGCGTGGTTTAAATATCTCTAAAATGCAATACATTCCACTGTAATATTTTTAAATCTATCATAATACTACGATAATTTATTATATTTGAAAACTTCATCGAAAACAACTGAAATTAATTCAAATGACGTCATAGAAAAAATAACACGCCTGGATCTCTCTATAAAAGCAGGATTTCATTCATAACTTTCTCCATTTCATTCATCACAATACTATAATAATTTATTTTATTTAAAAATTAAGACCATGGAGCTACAATTCATAAACTTTATGCTTAAAACTTCTTTGAAAAAAATCGTCCTTCTGTTTATAAAATCAATTAATATTTCATTCATATCAGCCATGCAGACTCCATGGACTGAATTATTTTGTGTTAAAGAAATACAGTAATTCTAATACAACTCATTCTACATATTTTGCTGTTTACATTTTACATAGGTGAAAAATAGGCTTAGTTGTAGAAATAATCAAATTTGAATGGGGAATTTAAACTCAAATATATTGTCATTGTGTTGTTTTAGTATGTAGATGCACAGAATTTAAGCAGAAATAAAGTAGTTTTAGGATGGATACAACACTCAATATGAATTAAAAAGAACTTTAAAAAATCACGAATTTGAAACAAGATGGATGCCATATATCATTTTGAAGTGGGTTATGTGATCGTTTCATATCATGGTCACGTGATCGTTTCATATAAGATGTGTAATTATTATTTTAATTTTTATTTAAGAAACTACTGAATATATTTAGCTGAATTTTTTTTTGTATATTTTATGGAACAATTTGACTATTACCTAAAATTTTCGAAGCAATTTGTGAATTTTAAATCCGCTTAAAAAATGTTAGAAAAATTAGGTCCCATAGGGCTCAATGTATTTCATTTTTTCAACCCGGGTTCAATCCAAAACTAATTGTGTGATATTATTTATTTATATTCCCATAGGTCCTACAGACCGTCTGAACAACATACTAAAATTTCATTTTGATTAAGTCATTTTTACGGCAGTTATCGTGCTAACGGACAGACAGACAGACAGACAGACAGACAGAATGAACAAAGTCATAAACACTTTTCAACTTTGTTGTAAAGTGTTAAAAATAAGAACCATGAGGAAAGTGATTGTTTCTATTGAAATTAAACATGCGTATAGCTCATACACAGGTAATAAAATGATTTTAAAAATCAATGGTCCCATCAATGGTTAGCAATTGCACATTAACTTTCCAAATCAGCAATTGGTGAATCCCCCCCCCCCTGGCGGCAATGCATGCTTGTATATGTCTAGGTTAGGAGAGATAAAGTTTCCTAATGTCATCCTGCGATACATTCTGCCAGGCATTCCCCAATTGTTGCATCAGATCTGCAACATTTCGGGATGCAAGAATCTGGCGGCCTACCATGTCTCGTACATGCTCGATTGGCGAAAGGTCAGGTGATTTTTCTGGTCAAGGAACAGTATCAACATCGCGGATACAGTCCACAGATATACTAGCCGTATGTGGAATGGCATTACCTTGTTAAAAAATGGCCCCAGAATGACGTGCGTGCCATGAAGGGTAACGCAAACGGCCGCAAGATTTCACCAACATATCGCTGAGCTGTTAAAGTTGTACGCAGGATGACTAGGGGCGACCTGCTGTCGTAAGAGAGAGCACCCCGCACCATCACACCAAGGGTTATGGCTGTGTGCCTGTTGTTGTTGTTGAGACCCAGACCGTCCGACCTACCAGAAAGGTGTAAGGTAACAGTTTAGACGGTCGGGAAGTGCCACCCAATTTAAACCGGAACCCAGTGGGGAAGGCATCCACAGGGACCGTACCCTCCTTCCCTTATCACCAACCTTTCAGAAGGACTTACGGACCCACATGTTTAACGTGATCGTACTCCGCGCGAATACGGCGGCAGTTTTGGTAGTGGCTGGAATCGAAACCGGGCCTACTGAGTGCAACTCCAGAGTGCTAACCACTGAGCTACTGCGCCCGGCTGTATGCCTGTGTAAACCAAAGGCTGTTTAGGACTGCTGGCCCTGGCCACTCCACACATGTACCAGAAGGTCATCCGCTGAAAGACTGAAGCGTGATTCATCGCCGAATACTATGCGATACTAGTCTGCTGGCAGCCATGATGCTCGGCTACGACACTACTCCAAACAACTCTGGTGGTATGGAATAGGCTGTAGCACGTTGGTTGGCGGACAATAATGAAGTGGGGTCTAGTTCAGTCTTATCGCACAAACATACGATCTTGCATCGCATTAGTGCATCTTAGCCTTCATTCCGCCGATGAGTTCCTTGCAGCAACCATTTCTGCCAAAACCTTTGCACAGCAATGACCGTTCGGTGCAGGTGGCGGCCTATTGCTCGGTATGACCAGCCAACTTCACGCATCCCGACTATACGACTACGTTCAGACTCGTCAAATTGCTTATAAGGTCTTCAGCAACGTCGTAACGGCATTATTGGTTGTGTCTCCACCGAACTGCAACGTCGATACCGAGCAAAAATAAACCCTCCACATTTTTTACCTGTTTTATTGGATGCTAGTTGCGCAGTTGAAACGCGCGCTATGGTTGAAGTTAACACTCATTGACCTTGCACATTTAATCATTTTCATACTTGGTATAAAGGAATTTGCATGGGAAATTTCGAGATAATCGGATTAATTATTAGGGGTGCTTTTTTTGTTTTTTGTTTTTTTTGCCAAAAGAGTGTTGTTGTTGTTGAGACCCAGACCGTCCGACCTACCAGAAAGGTGTAAGGTAACCGTTTGGACGGCCGGGAAGTGCCAAAAGAGTGTGTAATTGCGAATTTTAGAATTTTTCTTATTATTGCTAATTCTCATATAATTTTTGTTTCGCAACTTTCTCGCATATTTTAGGGATTTTTCGGAATTATTTTAAGTATCAAATATATTATATTCTTAGACCTTTTAAGCAACGAATTATTGTTTAATTTTTATTTTCATATAAAAAAGAATTTCGTGTCAGCAAAGGATCGATTGATTTCTGGAATACGAAAAACTTTCATTTGCCTTGCTTCATGAAGTTTCTCTCCGTTGTCTGTCAATACCCACATTCACTGTCAATGTCGAACACCCTTTTTCTATATTTTAAAACGTATTGTAATACTGTCCTCTAACTGGTAGCCTTTTTCTAGAAATGTTAGAAGTGTAGAAAACCCAGACCACACGACCAACCCATAGGCTAATGGTAGCTTTCTGTGTGGCCGGACTCTAGAAATGTTAGTGTAAATCCTCAGCTGAGAAATTTCTCGATTTAACCCCCCCCCCCCCCCTCCCTATCGTCCCGAGGATTTTATATTTCTTTCCTGCGTAAAATGACTCTCCTAGATATAATTCTACACTATGAACAAGAAATGAATATATTTCAATAAAATATTTTAATACTTTCCTTACATACATAATGTAATGTATAGGGAAAGAATTGTAATGAGGTCGAAAATTGGAATTCGATTTTTCGAGGGAAGAGCACATCTTATGCATCCCTAAACCTTGAGTCAAACATTTTCGAAGATATATCTGTGTTTTTGTGCGTATGCAAGTGTATGTACATGTATGTGTGTGTGTATGTATATATGAGTCTATCCGTTTTTATGGACACTCTATTTGACCAAATAAAGCGTTTCGAAATAAATTAAGTAAGGATTTTAAATACAGTGATTACTGGAACACTGATGATTTTAAACACAATCAAATGTTCTAAAGATCCTAAATAATTGAATTAATTAAAAAAAAATGAGCAAAACAATGCAACCTTCGAAATTTCTCATTCTGGCAATTTAGTTCAAGGCACTGTTTAGAAATATCCAGCTTTAGTTTGAAAGGGATTGTGGGGAAGGTACCGATCAAAAGAAATCAAATTTATAGCTTTTTATCTTATACTCTTGCTGATATTCCTGGCCCTTTATGTACTATCTGAGACAACAAGTTACAACTGGTTTTGACTTTTAGGGTATACTGGGTACTTTCTCCTGAGCACCTATGGGAAAACAAGCGTTATAAGTACAAATCATTAAAATTCATATATAACAGGTACTTGCATTTATTTTCTTCTGAGGCAATTGTGCATTTTATTAATATATTTTATAAAGTTTATGAATTGTCTAATTTATACTTTTGGTAACTAGTGAATAATTAATGGAACTAATGAATAATTAATTGAAAAAACTGATGTGAGCAGCACATGACTTTCCCCGTAGACTTAAAATCAATTTCTGTTTATTTCTTTAATAATTCGTTAGATTGAGTTTAATTGCACAAAAACATGCGTTCATATTTAAAATTACATTGAAATTGCACTTTTAATTAAATTTTCGTTTTTATTTGGTAACTGCACTTATATTCAAAGGTACCGTAACAAAAATGTGAAAAAAACTGAAATATCTCCACAAAGGCTAATGCTAGAGCAATGGAGTTAGTCTTATTTCTTTTATCAACAAAAATTACGTACCTAATAAGCATTTAATTGATACGTTTGAGCATACGTAGTCTTTTATTTTAGATTTAAATGACTTTTGCGGACTTTTTGAAAAAAAAAAAAGCTGGTTCTGTTTTCCCAAATCGTACCAAAATCTAATCAGCAGCCGGGTAATCTGCAAGTGACTTACCTTCTAAATTTTTTGAAATTCGGTAAATTAGTTATTTAACTAGTGTGGATACATGCGATTTATGTGGGCCATTTCGCAAAAAAAGGCGGGTAATTTAATCCCGAATAGCATTAAAATATAATGAGCACCAGGGTCACCCACAAGTAACTTATGTACGAAATTTTATGAAATGTGGTCAATTAGATTTTCTGTTAGAGTAGACACATACATTGCACAGACAGACACACACACGTACACACACACACACGCACACACACGCACACACGCACACACGTACACATACACACACGTACACACACACACACGTACACACACACACACTTACACACACACACATGTACACACACACACGTACACACACACACGTACAAGCACAGACATACACACAGATACACACACAGACATACATACAGATACACACACAGACACACACACAGACACACACACACAGACATACACACATACGTCAAGCTAAAAATAGTTTTCCGTGTTCTAGAGGTCTCAAAACGTGTAGATTCATCAAAAACTCTAGCGATTTTCGATATGATTCCAACACTTTCTCTATACATTACCATGCATTGCAGAAAAGGTAAAAAAATGTAGTCCATAAATTGTCTAGGATAAGGTTATTTGATTTAAAATTTTGATAACTAATGACGAAATGGTACAGAGGTACTTACTTCTTGTCCCGGGAAAATACGCCTTGGCAAAATGTTTTAAAATTTCGAATTAGTTTTTCTAGTTATTTTATTATGAAGCCCGATGCTGAGCGGAATTCACACAAATCGGTTCCTTTGCGATCGAAAATATTATCATATAGTTCCCAGCTTGACATAATAAAAAAAACGAAGAACGTTATTTTCAACTGTTTTTGAACCGAAATCATAGAATAAGCTCTTCATATTTATTAATTTATTTTTAAATACATTGCAATTTACGTTTTTAGGTTATATGACACTTATTTCTTCGCACCCGAAAAAAGAAAAATAGCTCAGTTTTGTAATTTGGTAAAAAGGTGTGTTGTTGTTGTTGAGATCCAGGCCGTCCGACCTACCAGAAAGGTCTAAGGTAGACGTTTGGACGGCCGGGAAGTGCCACCCAATTTTGACCGGAACCCAGTGGGGAAGACATCCACAGAGACCGTACCCTCCTTCCCCTACCGCCAACCTCTCGGAAGACTTACGGACCCACATGTTTAACGTGATCGTACTCCGCATGAACATGGCGGCAGTTGTGGCAGCGTGCAAATCCAGCGCGCAAATCACCGGGCTACCGCGTCCTAAATGAGCCAACAGCACGCGGTGTTCCCAGGTAGTCACCCACCCAAGTACTAACCGCGCCCGATGATGCTCGACTTCGGTGATCTAACGAGAACCGGTGTTTTTAGCACGGTAGGGCTGTTAGCCCAATAGCATACTGTGTACTTCTCAAGTATAAAATATTTCTTTCTCTATCTTGCTTTGTATTTTTTTTTTATTGGCGTTCCAAATCGGTACGCTCTTTTTGCTACACCCTGTATTATCATCCAGTTTTATCTTTTTCGTGATATGTCACAAATTTACATTTCTAATTTGATATACGGTCCCCATTCACAATGTTCAATATTCAATTAAATATAACTCGCTCAATTTTAAAGATACAGATATGCGTGTTTTAATGATCTTGCTGCATTAAAAGTAAAATTTTTCTGATTGATCAAATTTGTCTAAGGGGGTCGTATAAAAATGTAAAAAGTGTAACTTTTTGAAAATTAATGGGAGGACTATTTCATTAACGTAGTTTTATTTCCTACCTTACTTTCAACATTTTTGCAATTTACATTGCCCACTTATCTCCAACATGTAAAGAATTAAGTGCGTTTCAATCTTTTTGGGACACCCTGTATATATATACTACTTTTCTTTTCAAAACATTTCTTTCTCAATAAAATTTTGTTGCTAACAGGTTGTTTTCCAGGTTACTTGAATTTAACTCGTCTGCAAGGCTAGACGAGTAGAACTAAATAAAAGATTCGCAATTTGATCCTTGTTCGCAGACAGAGGATACTTTAAAGCTTTCTAGTGAGCACAATCTTTGATCACTTATATTTTAGTGATCCTGATTTATTTTGAATTGTCATTGTATTATATGTATAGTATTTTTTTAGTATAGAATGTGACATACTGTTGTTGTTGTTGACAATGACATACTGTTGTTGTTGTTGACAATGACATACTGTTGTTGTTGTTCAGACCTAGACCGTCCGACCTACCAGAAAGGTGTAGAAGACCAAGGCCGCCCGACTCATCCTGAGGACTTGAGTATTTAATTGGACGGCCGGATACCAGAAAGATGTAAGGTAACTGTTTGGACGGCCGGGAAGTGCCACCCAATTTAGACCGGAACCCAGTGGGGGAGGCATCCACAGGGACCGTACCCTCCTTCCCCTACCACCAACCTCTCGGAAGGACTTACGGCCCACATGTTTAGCGTGATCGTACTCCGCATGAACACGGCGACGGTTGTGGTAGCGTGCAAATCCAGAGCGCAAAGCACAGGGCTACCGCGCCCGAAATGTGGCAACAGTACGCGGTGTTCCCAGGTGGTCACCCACCCAAGTACTAACCGCGCCCGGTGCTGCTTGACTTCGGTGATCTAACGAGAAACGGTGTTTTCAGCACGGTTGGGCCGTTGGCGGTAAAAGGTGTGTGTATATCATCTTACTCTAAGAGATTTTGTTTCAATTACTGTATAATTTTATTTTTGTGATGTTTGAAGCAAACATTTAAAAATATCAATTGTAGATTGCCTTTTTGAAGTGCAGTACAGTTTCTGCAGAGCAGACTCTAGTCGGAGCAGAGAGCGACATCTCCTTTCGTTTATATGCTCAGAAAATATTTTATACATTTATCTCGTATAATATGTAATTAAAAATAAAGTTTCTTGGGCGTAAATTATTGGGGTGGACACTATCTACCTTGTCCACTTTAACGCTTTGCCACTGCTCAAAATATATCTACAAAATCTATAATCGAGTACTTCAATTAATTAAGATTGATGGATAATTAAATGAACGTTTATTTCATTTTCTTATTAACTACAGTATTCAATCCCACACATTTTAATTACGAACTATAGACAATTAGGATAAAAACTTGGATTTGTAACATGTACCTAATTTGCAATTGCTTCTCATAAGTGTTGACAAGGTAACAGTTGCGCTTCAAAATGTAATTTCCTCGATATGACATTTGAGAATATATTTTGTCAGGAAAGTTTCGTTGAACTTGTTCTTTAATTACAAAAGCAGCGACTTGGAAGTTGTTGTCGCCATACATATAAATCATACACTTCATCTTTATAAAGTAATGAGAAATCTGAATAAAATGTTGGATGATGTTCACGTTCTAGCTTGAGATTCTAGGTATTGTAAAATTTGATTTCAAATGTTATGAAATCAATAGTAAACGTACAAACTCAAATTTAGTATTAAATATAGAGTGCAATTTATTTGAAATGAAGCAAATATATAAAGAAATAATATGAAATAAGGTGATACATTTTGAAAAGCAATAATTTTTATTAGTAAAATATTAAAAATACAAACTATTTCTAAAATTTATCTCTATATATAAAATCGTATAAAGTGTTAAATATGTTTTCGTCTTACTAGATCCTCCAAAAAGACAAAGGTGACCTGGATGGCTGAATCTCTGCACACTTATAGAGGGTCAAGTCACATTATTGTGACTACTCCTATTCAGCAGCGCTTAGTTAATGAAAGAAAGCACGTGTCGAGAGCTGGCTTGGTGGATATATAAGGTGTTGTGTAGGCATTCTGAAAACATATCACTCATTGCTGATATGGTTAAAAGGATAGATTTATCAGATTTGGAGAAATGGGTGATTATCGGATTTCGGGCGAAGGGTGGCAGTATTTCCGAAACAGTGCAGTTACTGTACTGTTCGCTGGCTTCTATATTAAAGAATATCGCCAGTAGAGAAATGACACCATTACGAATAAGCGACGCGGAAACTGCGGAATAACACTTGCCATTGATGTGTGAGGTGAACGGTAGGTGCCGAACGTATTTGAGGGCTAATCGCTGCGCTACAGTAGAGCAACTCACTGGCCGAATGAACCAAGAGGCTACAGGAAGTATGTCTCAAACGACAGACAGTTCAGCGAACCCTGCTGCGTATGGGACTCCGAAGCAGATCCGGTCACTGCATCTATGCTAACATATCAGTATAAAAAATCAGTATAAAAATCAGTATAAAAAATCAAACTATTATGACGAGATCACGTTTAATGGTACATTTGTTTGGAGTTTTGTCGTAAGAGTCCTTGATTTAATGAAATTAACCACATTAACGCCTGAGTCAAAAACGTTATTTAAGTTATGTTGGAATTGTCTTCGCCATTACAGCCTCACGATGTATGAAGCGCGTGTTGAACTTACACTCATGAAATCTTGTTTCAGTTTGATAGAAATCTTTTGCATCTTTTAGTCATTGAAGTTTCACCGTCAGAGTAAACAAAATGGGAATTTTTCCCAGGACAAACCATTGAGTTCAAAGATGCTGAATGTGGAATTATACACATCTGCTCCTATTGAGATAGACGGTAATGTAATTCAGTACCTGAAAAGAATTCCTCAATAATCAATTCTGATCAACAAGTCTGATGAAACTCAGTAATTGGCATTTCTTACTTATATCAGTTTGCGGTTTTTGACAGGCTTACATACTAGTCTGTAAATAAACATTGAATTAACGTTAGTGGAATATCAGTCTTGCATAAGTCAGGCTATCAAATCATATATATCATATATTTTAATCATATATTTTAATCTTTAATTCCTTCTTGTGGTTTGAAACATATGTGTTAAGAAATTGGTTATGTTTTCTATATAATAAGTCATAAATATACTATGTTATAAATATACTATGACATAAATATTCTATGTCACAATATACTATGACATTTTCTATGACATAAAATGCGAGTTATTCTTAGTTGAAAAATATTTCTTAAGAAAGTTCTGAAAGCCTTTGCGGGATAAAAAATAATTTACCTAGTTTTTTTCTGGATTGAAACAACGTTTAGATGTCAAAATTATTATAAAAACAATTCTTCAGTAATGAAAGTACCTTTTCCATTTTCACCAGAAAACGCATTTTCAAACACTGTTTAAAAAGAATAATCTATTACTCTCAAAACATTTTCTTCCGGTGATTAAGGATGGATAGAAAAAAAATGATTTATTATAATACAATGTGAATTTTTAAGTTCTTATTGTGGTTACATATTTGTCAAATTCTGACAGATCAGATTAACTTAAAAATACTTTAGGAGAGGGGGGCCATTATTTATAGAAAACTGAATTAGAGCTCTGTGATTTTATTAATTTCATATAACTTCTGAAAATATAATACTATTATAAAAATAAATTAAAATATATAATTCGTAAAAGATGTATATTAAGTTCCGTACATTAAGTTATTATAACTCATATTTATATATATATATATATATATTTAATTCAAAGACAACCAAATAAGTGGTTAAAAAGTCATTTATTAAAATTTCCTTATTATGTCGTACAAAATCACATAGCTAGCCAAAGCGCTTTCGGACATTATCATGCCTTTCATCAGTGGCGAAGTAAAATAAAGTGCGAACAAGTGACTAAATATAGGTCATACCCGCCAGGCAGAATTTGCATATATCAACTACATACGAAATTGCATACATCAATTTATATATTTTTTCATTTTTTTATAAAAACAACGAGGTAAAATAAATAATCATAAAAATGCATATTACAATAATAAATAGAGATTAATAAACCAAAATGAACGTCGACAAAAATGCAAAATAACTATTATTGAATTTTTAGAATATCGTGTAATGGCTTGACCCGCAGAGAGTCAAGAACGAGTCGTCAAGCATAACAAATGGTCAGTTAGAACGGGGTCAAAATTACAAATTGACTCACGGTAAATATAAAGAAACGGATTCATGAAGTAAAATATTACGGGGGTTATTGCAGCTAATTAAAAGAAAATTTTTATCAAATATAGCCTGAAAATTATTGTTAATAACAATACCGGTCAAGCCTTTTAATGATTTTCTAAAAATTCATCAGTAGTTTTACTTTAAACGAAAGATGCTGAACTGCAGATTTGTCCAATAATTTTATTTTGCTTAAGTGAAGAATTCATTCAAAATGCAGTATGGGCATTTATTAAATCCATCTACCCCAGTATATTCTTCTTCGATCCAGACCATCCGACCTACCCTGAGATGTAAGTGACCCTAAAATATAAGTAACTGTTTCAACGAACGGAAAGTGACACCCTATTTAGACCTAAATCCAGTAGGAACGGCATTCACAGGGAACATACATTTCTGACATTACCACGAACATCTCGGAAGGACTTACAGATCCCCATATTTAACGTGCCCGTAATCCGCGTGAACACGGGGTCAATTTGGGCAGAACCAGGAATCAAACTCAGGTAGTCCGAGTGCAATTTCTGAGCGCTAAACACTGGGTTGTCTCATCCTGTTCTCAGTGGAAGACCCAATCCACTAGACTCACCCTAAGGTATGTGCAGCTGATTGAGTGGCTGGATCCCGTCCTCAGTGTATTGTACTCTTGTTGAGTCTACTTGGTTGTTCTCGTGATTTTTTTTTAACTAAAGAAGTTGCGTGACCAGCTCATCGGCGTGGCGACAGAACCCACGGCTTATGGCGTGTTTGCCCGATACTATACGGTTAGACTAAAATAAAATTTTGGGCCCGAACGTTTAATTCTGGATAGGCTACGTGGCATCGTCGGTCGTATTTGGAATGTCACAAGAGCCGGGCAACACAACTACCGGTTTGAGACTATGTGAGCAGAAGCCACTGTCCATGGCGTGTTATTTACACTGAATTAAAATCACATAAATTGAAATGTGGTGTTTTTGGCAATTTTTTAAGCATAATGACTTATTCATACTCTGAAAAAATCTGAATCAAAATTCACATTTGGTGAATATCCCGTGACATAACTGAATAATGGCAAATTCTGGACTGTCAAAATGCAAAACTATTACAAGGTGTATGTCATTTCATGATTATAATGAGGTAGCTCCCCAAAAATGATGTTAATGTATTTGTCACCTAATATTATACTATATGGAAAGTAAACATATTTCACGATACTGACAACTCTTCTTATGTTATATTTTGATATATTTATTTGAAAAGCATGCAATATCTCGTGAACGATTCAGGATAGTGTTCTAAAGTTTATGTCATTCGTTTTGTAATAAAAACTTACTTATTGATTATTTATTTATCATCACTGTAGGTCCTGACTTTTTAATGATTTTTCAAAAAATCATTCGAAAATTATTTGGGAGTTCTTTTGATTGCCTTTTGACCTTTTGATTCAGTTTGAGTGACCTTTTGATTACGTTAAACATCAATTGTGTTCCAGTCTTCGCTGATTTTAGCAATTGATTTATATTATTTTTGAAACGCTTCATTCGATTCACGGACACAGACATTAACATACATACAAACAAACTTTTCCGCTGAATACAAGCATTTAAATTTTCGACCCCATCACAATACTTTTAATATACATTATATATGTAGGGAAAGTAATATTTTCATTTTTAAATGTATTTCTTTATATTTGATGAAATTTAAAATATGCACTTCTACAATAGACGAATTTCAGGAAAATCTATTGAATAGTTTCTAAACTAAAATGCATACAGATGAGAAAACATACTCTCAATTATACACTGACAGAAACATAAAATTCACAAATAAAATGTCCTACTTTGAGTTAAAGGATGTGCAAAGTACTTCAAAATAAAAATTTTGAATCACCACTTTGTTATGCATTTTTAGAACTATAGTGTGATCACCACGGATACTAATAAATTTGTGATAACTAGGTGATAAAAGAATTATGTTGAGTCATGTTGAATTTTTATTGTACGTTTTAAGTATTTTATTCACATCTAAAAAGATTTATAGAGTTACTTGCATAAAAAGTGTGTCACAAGCTGTCAAAGTGTATCATTTGATATGGGCAGTTTTTGTACAGACTAAAATATTTTTTCTGCCTTATTGTGTTATTTATATTCATGAAATAATGTTTTATCGTTCAAAAATAAATTATAAAATCTATATTTATATCAAATTAGATCAAATTTGCAGTTTATACTCTGCTTTCATTTTATTTATTTGTTTATTTATTTATTTGCGACTGAGAAAATTCTTAAATGCCGCCAACTAGCCACATTCTGAAAAATAAGATATGAACATGTCTATAGAATGAATTATCATAGAGTAAGGAGAGTTTTTTTTTTATTATTTTTATTAAAAAATTATTTTATAGATTTTCGTATGACTCAAAAAAAAGAGGTTAAGGATGTATCTATATAATTTTTAAAGAAGGATTGCAATGTAATGAAAAAAATAGAACTCTGAAATTCAAATATTTTGTACACAATACTTGGAATTTATAGAGTTACTTTAGAAATCGTGCAATAGTTACTGGTTTACTTCTTTCTTGCAATTTTTGTAAAAAAATATCTATAATCAGAGTTCGATCTGCACTAAATTTGAAAATTTCAGAAAAAATGATTGTGTCTAAAATTTGTTACCATCAAATACAGTAGATTGATTAAAATAAACCAATTTCACCCCGATAAGTAAAAGAAGATTCATTCTGTCCTTTTGTATTATAAACGTTAGAAAAGGTCACATGTGCAAATTACATATAAAAATAATTCCATATTAAAGAAGTTATACTAGGACATCCAGCTGCTCAACGGTTTTTGCCACATAGCTCGCGCAATTTTGATCCGACCAATTTCACTAACAGACGTCATCTGTACAACGTTTACTGTACACATCATCTTACATGTACACGCATCTGTACACATCATCTGACAACCCTTTAAAAAGGATTGGTTTTTAGCCCAGTTAACGTCGGGTTAATATTTAACCCTCTTGAGGACAAGTCACATTTTCTTTTTATCCGGCCCCGCAATGAACTCGGTTTATAAAACTGTTATCTGCACCAAATATCCAAATTTAGGGATATTAGGGGGAAAAAAGGAATTATCGACGAGCAATGCATATCAGCACAGGGGAGGGGGCATAACTAAAAGTTACTTTTATATCTAACAGAATTCTGCAATGACATGGCCCTGTAAAACATTAAATCACACCTCATAGTTAAAATGTAACAAATTGATTTAGTTATAGAGGTGTTATATTGGCGGACAATGTATATTATCCGTTGAAAAGCAGTTACAACTCCATTTAAACCATTGTAGTCACTTAATTTTCGTATGATTGCTTGCATGAAGAAAGTGCAAAGAATATATATTCTCACATAGAGCATTTATTTTCATTGTGTTATAAAACATGAATTTATTTGTTTCTGTTATTTTCGATTATATATGTAATTTTGAATTAAATGGGTACTATTTTTTCCAATTACATCAAATTTCTATCTGTACCAGTGCAATTAGAGCACCTTAAATGCAATTTGACCTATGGCCGCTATGTTAAACCTCAATAATGTTGTTGTTACTAATGACCTCCTGTTTCGGTGGCGTCGACACAGAACCAGTGACTCAGGAAAGAACGAAGAAAATATACAAGACGAGATAACAAAGTTTATTACAATAAAGCATCACTGACTAAGGTCGGAGGGGGTGCAGCTTCACATTTAGACGAGGATCCAGAAGGCGGAAGACTTACTTTATCCTCAAGAAACATCCATGCCTTACTCGGGGTTCGAACCCGAGCCCACTAGACAGCAGCCGAAGACGCTATCCACTTCACCGCCTAGGCGGCACCTCAATAATAAATGTCTTGATAACAAGCTGTGCGAACCCGTACCACTGACTTCTAAGAATTTCTTGCCGACCTCAATGAAGCGCACCTGTTTATGCGCACTTATCGCTGATGACGACGGAAAACGCTATTCTTGCATTCATCTCTTTTACAATTTATAATACATTTTTGTCGTATTTCTTGTTCCTTGTGGAATTTGAACATCCATACACCTTTTTGATAATTATTAGAGCAATTTACAGCCAAGCATCTTCCCATTTCATAGCGAATTTATACCATACTGCACGCTATCATGTCTGTGCACAGTAGTAAACAATAATAAACAAATGTGCAAATGATGTTCAAAATGGCGTATGAGCAAGCCCTCTAAGTAGGAGCAGTAAGTGTAATACATGCATCCGAATTTAGAATAGATATATACACTGCAAACAAGCATAAAAACATTCAGACACACGCATAGATTACTATAAAATAAACTGATTCGTGTTTTAAATATGCCACACACCATCAAATCAATCGAATGTTAGAATATGAATTTCCGCTTTCTGTTGCAAAACACTTCTTGCACATAAACTATGAAGATAAAGTAACGTATATAATCTTTAAAAATTTACAACCTTTTAATCTATTTCACCTTTTATTCGATATGTTTGCTCTTAATTTTTAAAAGTGTTAAGAAATATTAAGGGACTCCATGTAGATTTTGTTAATTGAAAATTACACATTGTATTCCTTTGGGATACAGGAAAGATGGCATAAAAATAATTATGCTTAACTCAATTTGCCAAATATTGATTTATTTTAATTCAATTAAGTAATTTAGTAATTCATTGAAGTAGGGATATTTCAATGCATTTCAATTACATTTATTTATCTTTTTGTTTTTTGAATCTTTTGATCATCGTTTTATTTTCATTACGATAACAATCAAGAGAATATTGTGAATAAAAAGTCTGTGTGCTTAATAATTCATAATTAAAAATCTCCGATTATTAAAATTGATTCCTATTTTTAGTTGCTTCACAAAACTGTTATTGTATGGCATGTACAGTGATTGCATTAATCAATTAAAATTATAATGAATAAAGTGATGATTGAAAATAATATTATATATTGCCAGACGTATTTAGATAATTAAATTATTTATACTTATTAAAAAGTTACATAGTTTTCAACCAAATAGAAATGTGATTTAAATGTAGTCATGCATTAGTGAGTAAAGCATATTGTTGAGCCCCTACAGTTAAGAATTTTGAATAAAATACTTGTCAATATGCAGTATATAGCATTGTAATAAAACCGTATGAAATGGTTTTAGAATAAAAATGAGTTTCCTTCGTCAGGATCAGTGAAACGCAACAACTGCAAACTGACTGTCAACATCTGATAGTTCTGCACACAGGTAATCATGCAAACCTAAAGTTAAACAACAGTCAGACTCAAACAGAAGAGAAATAAATTAATTAACGAACATAGATATCATAACATAAACGAAGTGCTGATAATGGAAATAAACTGGCCGAAATTATATCACATGTTTTCATGCATTACATGTTTAAAATTGTTTCAAATGTTTATATTCTTTACATGTATGTATGAAACTGTTTCAGATGGTTTCATTCATTACATATTTGAAATTGCTTCAATGATTTCACTCCATACATGTCTGAAATGGTTTCAAATAGATTTTAATCATTATATATCAAAAATTGTTTCAAATAGTTTTCCTTAAATACATGTCTGAAATTATTTCAGATTTTTTTTATTCATTACAATTCTGAATTTGTATCATATGTTTTCATTCATTACTTATTCTAAAGCTAAAGAAAAATATACATGTTTTCTTTTTGTTTTTTAATACTGATTAGGATACTGTTACGAATTTATCCTCTGGAATCGTGGGTGGTGCGCCTAAGATACAAGAATGCCCAATACAAGAAATACAAGAAAAACAATAAGTCCAATTTCTGGATGACTATCATGTTTATTTACAAGCACAGCGTACACAGGAAATATATACAGTAAAACAGCACTTAAATATTTTACTAATTTCACAAAACAAAAGATATCTCAAAACATTGACGTATTTCATTTTACAAAACAGCAGCTACTATTATCAAAATATTGACAAAAATCACAGTTAAATGTAGCTTGTATCACGTTAACTGCACTCCAGCTGGTGATGACTCATTTTATAGACAGAAACTTATAGAAAGCTATCACACCTCGTAGAATATTCGTTATTTTAAAGTAATTCTCGAACAATCGAAAAGTCGTCAAATGCCGTCAACTTGACGATAAATCACTAAATATAGCACCCCCTCCTGCAAATTTCAGCATATAGCAACCCCCCCACCAAATTTCAGCATATGGCAACCCTAAATTCACGTTATGGAAATATGCCTGTACGACTGTTTGAACCGTCTGGTTTTCAAAGAAGGCTCTAGTGAGCGAGAGCAATTTTGCATGTTCGCAACAATATAATTGTAATTAAACAGTCTGAAATATCCGTACATGAGAAAGCCGAGTGAAGTCAGTCTCAATATATATTTTATCTGTTTTCATAGTTTTCTTTCAATTCAATCATTTATGAGAATACAATTCATGTATGGGGTAAGAACTAAATCTTTCTAATGCTGTATGGAGACCAGGAATATGGAACACTGGAGACGTGTGCGTGATAGTCGTCATCATATGAACGATTTTCATTTAAAGTTCATTCATTGCTTGTATTAAGTTCCATAGAAGACAAGACTTTTCATTATCGAGAGTTTGAGTGCTTTATATCAATTTAAATCTCTGTTCTAATGCTTCCTGTAAAAATCATCAATAGAGTGAGAGATATGAGTGCAATGTAGACATTTTTTTTAGAATGGGAGGTGGGAGGATTACGATAAGGTCGAAAATTCGATATATAGTTTTGTATAGTGTAATGCCGAGTATTACTTGATAATAATATAGTGTTGGAATTAAAATTAAATAATTTTTTATTTGGAATAACTGTACAGTCGGCCATAAACAAAATTCGAACGCCGCTCATTATTCCTGCTCCTAGGATGGACCAAAAATGTCATTAGACTCGGAATAATGTCTGCAATACTTAAACGTGCATTTAATTTTCATAACAGGCCATTTCCATATTGAGTTTCTCATTATTTCCGAAAATTCAAACGGTAATGCCAGATTTCTCTATCATCATTATGCTAAATATATGCTTGTGTGCAATTCAGGCCATAAATACGGGAGATATACGAAAATACGATTCGGAGTTCGGTAAAGTAAAATGAAGCGTACGTACTCTGCAGTTATATATTTTTATTTTGCTGACATAACACATTCTTTACAAAAACATAACAAAAACTTTGTTGGGTTCAGAACCCGTATATATATTAAGGATAATGTAAATGACCTGTTTAACCCTCAACTTGTTTATATTTAATGAGGTTAATTGAGTCCACAAAATATACGCTCTAGTAACACTAATTAATTATCCTCGTAAAGTTGGGTGAAAATCATTGACATTTTACTTGAATCAACCAAATATTTTTTTTCTATTACCACTTAGACAGATGTAATTAAAAATTATATACTATTTCTTTGGCTATTGGCTTTTCTCATTCTAGCACACAAATATGTATCCTGTTAAAGCATTAAACGATATTAACACATTTCTTTTCATTTTATTTTCGCTCTTGGCATAATTTGAAAATACTTAATTTATACAGAGAAGCGTACTATTTAATCTGATACAACATACTCTAATCGCTATATAATCACTAATAATCGCTAATCGTAATGACACATTACGATTCAATAAGACGTTAGGTGGCCGTTTCTGTCAATAAATTCTCGGATATGTTGTTGCATAGAATTTTGGTGGTGCTCAAATTTCATCACTTTGAAAAATTCAGTTTTTTTTAAAAATAAATATTTCATATAGCGTAGGAAACCTGAATGTTCCATCCCATTTTTAGTACATTGACCCTTATATGAAAATTTCAAATGTCATCGCCCTCTATTATGGGACAGTAAATAACACTCCATATCATCTGGAAAATTTAACAAAATATATTTTTAATTATCAAAAACTCTTTATTATTAAATATTTAATAAAATAAGAATGTCCCATATTTATCATTATTTCAGAATTTTTCACGCATAGACATTCTTACGTAAATAATTATTGCGCATTCCTGCATATCCTACTCATCAATATTAAGCAATCGATATTAAACACCAATATTAAATGTCACATTAAATGTGTTACTTTCCCTTTTCTCCATCAAATGCACCACTGTATTAAACTGCGGACAAAGTCGTATTCTGCCGAATCATTCCCGCGTTATGTAAAGCGGATCTCCAAAGCTAACAGTCATTGAAATTTTGTAGACCATCTTGCCTTTAAATATAGCTGCAAAACATAAAATGCGAATCTTTATGCCTTCTAAATGCAATTATTAATTCGAAAGTAAATAAAATATTACATTATTATTTCTATTTTGGATGAGATAGCCCAAAACTTTTGTGTACCACTTAGAGTCTCAAGAATGCAAATTAAGTCTTTGCCTACATATTCCCCAACGGCATTTCTCGCATTAAAAAAATAGTATACGCATTTAGTTTCATTTCAATTTCACTATTTATTGTTGTTCATTTCAAGTTTTGAATGAACTTCGAGATTTAAATTATTTTATATTAAAAAGGTTGTATACTATTAAACGCAAACTGTATAACGAGAAACCAATATAGCTTTAATCTAAGGTATCGTATTTTAAATTTGTCATTTTACTTTGAGTTACGGATTGTTTCTCTAACACAAATGCAATAACAATGTCTGATCATTCTTTGCACAAATGTCAAGAATCCAAATTTTGTATTGTACTGTAATTTTAAATTTTTACTTCTGAGTATTTTCCATCAGAGATTGATGAATGGTCCCTAAAAAGCTTCATATTTCTAATTATTTCAAAACATATAAAAGAAAAACCGTAGTACAAATTTAATATTAGGAATTTGGAATTTCAAGCAGTCACAACTCTCTGGCGGTTTGCGTAAAATGATATACGTTTTATATAAATTTTAGGTTCGTATAAAGTTTAATAGGAAGACAACTCTTTATGTAAATTATTTGTTCGTTTATTTATAGCTGGTATTATTACGGGTCAAATGATAGATTTAGTTTTACTGAACGACCCTAGTAGCCGGAAGCGGTGTTCGAAAATTTTTTGAACAACTGTACTTTTATTATTCTTATCGAGATATCGGCCATAACTGAAATAAAACAAGTTCTGGATTTTCTTAGAGACAAATCTATTATGTTCCAGTGGATGCCATCACATGTAGGAATCGACGGTAATGAGTCAGCTGACGTTTTGGCAAATAAGTGTACCATAGTTTATCTTTCCCCAAAATCTGCCCCACCGCAGTTATGCAAAAAACAAATTTATAGCAAAATTATGAAGAATTGTAAGTAGACCTGACAATTAAATCAAGAGGCAAAGTTTGGGAGAATATCCAAGAAGGGTGGAAGGCTTTTAGAAACAAACCTCGCAAGGAGGCAGTGGGCAATTTTAGATTGAAAATGGGTCATGATTGCCTAGCCGACCACCTTAAGAGGATAGGAATGTGTGCCAACGAATGTGTGCCCCATTTGTAGTGCTAATGTTATGAACTCAAGTCACCTTACAGTGCCTGGATTTAGATAAAGATTCCCAGCAGCAAGGTAATGTTTGCAGACTGTATTGGAAAGCTAGAATTTATATGAACTGTCACAGAGGTCGCGATACCTTCGACCTCTTCTCATTGAGCTTTGTATTTGTTTAATTTGTAATATTTTTGTTTTGCGTTCAGTTAGTATATTTAATTGTTTTCCACCTTCGTATTTTGTGAGATGCCAGTTATGTAACGGATTGATTACCAATAAAGCCATATGTAACAACAACATATTTTGTTATTATTCAATATTATATGGCACCTATTCTTACAATTTTATTTTGCATCTTCATTGATTCACATATTATTTTCCTTTTGAGTAAACATGCTTTTGAGTAAACATTTGAGATGGGTGTTTCGCCTAGAATGCAATGCTGGATTGTGGGACCTAGAACGTTGCCAGTTACTAGTTGAAGGTCGGTCAATTAAAACACGTGAAGTTGTGGGATTCCTTGCGAGATATTTTATTTTTTATTTTTTCGGTTGACTGTAACTTTACATCGCGTTGTATGGTTCCACAAAAACCGTTAATTTTACTGAATTTTAAAGTAAAAATACCGTCCCTCGTAACTCTCTGAAATCCGCTTTGAAAGGAATGGCATTAGAATGCACACTAACAAGAAAGAAGTGAGCTTTAAAATTGAATACGTTAAAAAAAATTACATCAGTATCACTTTTAAAAAATACCAAATAATAAAACTGATCTTCCCAAATTGCTTTCAACTTGTTATTAAAAACATGTTTCTTAAAACTTCTTAGTAATTAGTGAGTGTCATGTTGTTTTCAAAATGTTTAGATTAACTGAGCACCAAACCTTTCGAACAATAATACGCTTTTCAATTTTGACATAAATGCAACTAATCGGTATAAACTTTCCTCATGGGTACTACTTATTCATAATCTACGTATACCTTTGCTTTGGATCAACTCATTTCCATTTGTCGGTGTATTTCTAAACAGCACTATATCAACATTTGCAATCGTATCATGCACATCGTAGTAGATACATCATCAGCTATGGCAAAAATGTGGAAAACATCAGATAGGCTTTTATTGGCCATCATATTGAATGTTTCATCTTTCCGTTTTTCGACTCGATCCATCCGACAGACCCGAAGGTGTAATTTATCTCTTTAAACTTCCCTTCTTCCACTACCACTAAACTCTGTAAAGAACTTTCGTGCCCGTATTCTGTGTAAACACGGGGATTGTTTGGACAATGCCGGCAATTAAATTCGTGTCTTCCGAGTGGGATCCTATAGCTCTATCACTGGGCTATCCCAACCTGAACGTTCCATCTGAATTTGCGTTCATAAAAATTTAGAGGGGATTCTTTCTTACATATTTTTGAAGTTCCATCTTTTCCTTCGAAATATATGCTCTACGCCTAACCATTGGCTCGAAGTACAATATCACTTCTTGCAAAAGCTCATTCACTGGGACATATGTTCGTCTTAATTTCTCTAAGCGCTGAATTTCTTCATCTTTCTTTATGTTAGTGGCCATACCATGATACGTTCCTAATCAATTGTGAAAATATTCAAAGGTCAAATTAGTAGACACATCTTCTGCCATTGCATTTATTTGACTCCTTTGTATTTATTTGTCTGGCACTCAGTAACGGTCGTAGGCATAGCATGTACTTTTTCTAAAAAAAATTCTTTGATCGATTGATTGGATATTAGTTTGAATACCAATGAATAAAATTAAATCTCGTCAACAGATTCACGTATTCTAATCATCACATAATATATAAATATAACGTTTTTATTACACACTTCTTCTTTTGACCTGATGATGACGACTTATAAAGCTTTTAAAATAATTGTAGTATCTAATTTTTATCTGTCTGTATTAAGAAGTACAGAACTTTATATTCTCTTACAGATTCGCAAAATGATGAGTTTCTTGGTGTCATTGCAGATATCGTGAATTTCAGCGAGTGCATAATAAGTGTAAAACTGGTCCATGGATCCTATTATCTGCAATGAATGTGCCCTATAGATGGAATACAACCTTGACTGTTGTAGCGCCTTGTTTTGCTCGAGTTCAGTTTCGAAAGAATTAAAAACCTACGTGGTAGCAAAAGCTTATTTGCCAGTTTCTATGTTCCCACAGTAGTTTATTATTTAATTATTTGTTAGTAATAAAGTTTCACTTCAACGCAAAATCTAGCTATTTTCTATCTAATTAATATAAATAGTGTGGAATATTTCAATCGCATTTAAGTATTTGTGTATAATATTTTGCATTTGCAATATAAATAAGTGAAAAACAAATTATTCTGATCAATAAAGAACATCGCAAAATAGAGTTTAATTTTATAGTTCATAATCCAACAATATAGCAATAGGTGTTCATTCAACAATTAATTATCATACATGTTTATGCATCAAAAGAACAAATAAAATGCAAGGATAGTTACAATTTTCAGAAATACAATACTTTGGGATTTTGTGCAACAATGCAAAGAAATAATGCATGTTAATGAGGGCAAAAGTTTTTGTCTCGTATCGAAAAAGAATATATTTTCAGTGAAAAAAATATGAAATTAAATCGACATATTCAGTAATATTGTTTTTAATAATTCCATTTCTTTACATTTAGACACAAGAAATAATTTGAAAGAAGAATGAAAATCATCATTATTTTCACGTTTTTGCAAACATTTAAAAAATATTGTTAAATATTTTGAATTCGAGTTTAACAAATATAAATATCTTTGATAACGTTGCGTCCTCTTTAATATAACGGGAAAAGATTAGAAAATAAGTTATTTTCAATTATGCACAAATAAATTTCACCATTGAAAATTTTGTCATTCAGATCATTTCTGTATTATACTCTGAATGACATTTCAGAACACAATAAAGCATAAAACAAATTTAATTATGTTAACCATTAAAAAATTTATATATTGCTGCATGAATTATCTTAGTGAATGTTTAAAAATACTGTTTAACAGAATGTCTTGTTGTGATGAAAAGTTTTTAAACTTTTAAATTTATTGTATGTGCAATGCAAAGAACCGTCTTTCTATGGTATTTCATAACAAACAAATAAAATACAAAATCAAACAAATAAACAAACATACAATCTCAAAACAAACAAACAAAATACGAAAACCAACAAATTATCCAAATGTCCAGGAAAGGGAATAGACACAAGGCTAAAATTACTTACGAATTTAATAACTGAAATACAAGGCTTCTTAATTCAAATATAACTCAAAGATACTATTCATAAGAATCACAGTGTACATAATTAACACATAAATACAATGAGAGACACAGTGTTAATTTTAATCGAAATCTATCTTATTCTTTGAATCCTGGTGAAACCCAATATAAGTGAGAATTATTACCTAGAAGATAGACATTTAGAACACCGGCGAAGTTGGATTCATTTCTGACAGCACAACCTCACTGGTCGAGACATCTCAAAGAACTCGCTCCAAAACATTAATTCAATCCTATTTAAGAATCCGCACGTTTGCTAAGCTAACGGTGTGATTGGTCACTTGAATTCGAAGCACAGAAAAAGTATAATTTGATGCTAATGAGGGAAATAATAAAAAAATTGGCTAGTGTGACCCCATTTTCGCCCAACTCAGACAACTCATTTTTATGAGAGATCTCTGTAAACGAAATTGAGCGTACAAATATACCTCACAAACCCAATTCCTCCTCAGTTAAAAAGCCAAATACCTAAATATCTGGACTCCGCCCCGCTTGGCCCACACCTGAGTGAGACATTGACTAACCGTTATGGCCATTGTACGAAGACTATACGTTGTAGCTTTGAACCTCATCAGTGAGGCTGGTTTTGGAGCAGGTACGCAATGTAGGCTGAGCCTTTTCAGACTTTCTGTATCCGTTTTATTCTGATTTCATTTTTCAAGTGAATTTTTAAATAACTTTGCTGCCCCTACAGGGAATCGAACTATGGATCTTCGAACAGGCCAGCCGACGCTCTACCGTTGAGCTACTTGGACGAAATTACAAGCTCTTATTGTCGAAGTGGACTTTTCATTCTCCACACTCTAATGTCAGATTGGCGTGCAACTGACAATCTAACAGTCCACCTACTGCTATTTTTACCTCAGGTTAGACTCCTAATACTATTATATTATCCAGGTTAGTATCCTGTGCTGTCGTTGCCCCCCCTTTAAAATTAGCGCTCAATAACCCCGTCTCCACTAAATTCGTGCTTGTCGTACTAGGGTCACTATCAGACCTCCAACATCTTTACATTAACCGACAGAGTTGAGGTGTTCGGGCACCATTGTAAAGAACCTTGCTGCCCCAACCAGGAATCGAACACTGGATCTTCCAACTGGCCAGCCGACGCCCTACCTATGAGCTACTGGGAAGAAATTGCAAGCTCGTATTGTCGAAGTTGACTCTGCAAATTTATTAGTTATAAACATTGTCCATGTTTAATGTGACCTCTCTGTTCGGCTTATTATTCAGTTTGTCTCACCACTCGATTAATTACTTACATTTTTAATGTTCGAATTTATTGATATCTTTGGTATTCGGTCTCATAGACTTTGGAGTTTGAAAATACTTTTAAACAGAATCAGAATTCAAATTCATGTTTTACTCGCATATATATTTTTTTGAAGAATGTGTGTATTCTAGAGTTCCTATTTCTGGAATATAGTAGGCAAGTTTCTGCAAAAATATCACCACATTCTTATTGGGAATTATCTCGCTTATTAAGTTGTAAAGCTAATATCACCACAGACTTCGTATTATATTTTTTCGTAAATACCGATATCTTCAGTCACGATATATTCAGTAGATTTAGGTTTACTGTCTGTATGATCTTTGAATCTTGATCGATGATAATGGGTTTCTGTAGCGACTGTATCTGTATTAGTTATGCTT
This sequence comes from Amaurobius ferox, assembly GCA_951213105.1. Taxonomy (NCBI): domain Eukaryota; kingdom Metazoa; phylum Arthropoda; class Arachnida; order Araneae; family Amaurobiidae; genus Amaurobius; species Amaurobius ferox. The sequence goes on from OX578134.1 coordinate 30,753,891, forward strand.
GTATTTTGAAGTCACACGTTTCGCAATCTTTTGCGAAATCAGCTGTAAGTCGTGTACCATATAATAACGTTTCAAGAGTTGAGGTGCCTTTAATGCATTAAATATTTTTAATAAATTAAGGGGCGATTAAATAATTGATGAATCACTGGACTGCCGTTGTGTTTGTCTAAACGCAATTTCATAACTAGTTCCGGCTAAATTAACTTCGTTAAATTCTAATTTCCTTTAAGGATTTTCTAAATCCCTTTTCAAAGTATATCTGGACTTGCTGTATCTTAGAAATGTCTTGTAGTCCAAAAATAGATTTAGAAATATAAAGCGATGGAGTATATGTTCTTGCCTTTGCAGCTTTCAGTAATGTTCACCTACCTTCTAAGTTTTGTGATTTAATCAAATGCCCTTTATCAACGAGTCCTCAGTGGTGTATTTAGGTTTCAAGCGATGTTCCTTATTGTTATGTATTTTTTGACATTATTTTCATATTAAAAATACACATAAATACACCTTAAATAATATTCAAGCGTGAAAAAAAAAACGAAAGGTTATAATTAAAACTGCAAAATACACTCCAAATGTCTTAGTTTTACATATATATACATTATTTTCTCAGCTGCATTATCAGTCAATAAGATTTATCTCGTTTGTTGTTTACATTAGAATTATTTACAAAGTAAATTCATTAATGTTATATATCCCTTTGAAGTGCATTAACACATTGACTGTCCCGGGGGTATCGTTAAGTCCGACCACAGATGTCACGGCTTTTCAATAGGAAATTAGGAATTATGATTTTTTGTTACCTTTTGTGACATGAGTTTTGTTTACGAAAAAAAATATCGTCCGTGTTTCAACCGTCATCAAGAGTTTAAATGAACTTGCCACAGATATCCAATACGTATAGTTAGCTTGTATTTGTTACGATAATGCATATGATTAGCGTTATTGTTCGACAGGCCAACTAGAAAATAACGCATAGTGGGTGGGGGTGCAGCAACAGACTGCCAACTACAAGTTATATCGCAGTTGGTAGTCAACTTGTTGAGTCATCTACAAATTATAAGAAATGGAGATTTGAGTTCAGACTAATCATGATATAACGCAATGAAGAAGTGCATTAGATAATTTACATTTTTGTCTAACATTCACTACCATTAGTTATATACTTCCAATGATTAAATAGTAGCATATTCTTGTAGTACATACTATTAATTCTAACATAAAAACCATCATCTTAAATATTAACGATTTTACAGTCTTGTGAAGTAAACTATACTGTTTTAAGGTGCAATTTTACAAAATGGCAGCTATCAGTCACATCCCAAATACTTATTAATTGCTATCGCATATATTCCTTCTCTATATTCAACTAGGAACATAAATATCTTAGTGACTCCTCCCCCAAGTGATACCTACTAAACTACAGACTCATGGACTAACAGTCCTTATTTCAACGACCAACGTACTTTCCATATCTGTTTTTAATTTTAGTGACCTTTAAACTAGTTTTGGAACATTAAATTGTTCCGTCGTAAAATGCTTGAAAAAGCAGATTTTAACCACCCACCTATATGTACAAAAGGCAAAATGTAAGATGACAGGGATAATTTTTGAAACCGATTCTCTCTCGCCTTACTAAATCCATTCCACACTCTTCAGTTCCTTGTGTTTGCTGAGACAAACTAGAAGGAACATTCGGCGTGTCTTTGCATTGTTATTTCTGGCCTCACGCTCTCTTTAATCTTTAGCGCATGCTGTCACTAAGTAACGCAAGGACGAAGGTTACTGTCCTTCTCGAACTTAACTATTTAAACCGAGCCTATACCGCGTCAAAAAATAAAGTTACTTTCTTCATTAGATGAAGAAATAGAAGGTAGATTTTTGGAGCTTATTGTATTCTTATCTCAACGGAATTTGCAGCTAACTTATAAATGTATTTTGTTGAAATTTGAACTTCAATTTTAAAAAGTCATAATTATATCTAAGGATACCTTGTCTAATGACTGTGTTATGTCAATATCTCAACCCATACAGAAAGAATACAAAGAATATTTCATATGTTTACATATAGGCAGGCAATTTTTGTCGGTTGTGTGAACTTTCAACACCACATGTTATATGATTTTTGATACTGTTATGAAATTTATACAGTTGAAGCCTTGACGCTCCTACTTAAAAGATTGCAACGGCTCGAGATTAACACTTAAGCTTAGTCCCAGCTCGATTTCGGTATCGGACCGGCTTTGAGCACTAGTGTTGGTGGATCGAGACCACTAAATATTTGACGATATGCTCACTGTAAAGCTATACTCAATAACTACCTTTTAACTTATGCTTGAAATGATAAATTATACAATTATTTATTCTCCTTAAACAGCCATGTTCAACAGGACTCCTACACAATACCCCAAAATTACCACTTACATACTTTTGATAAGACCAATAATCTCTGATTAATTTGTATATTTTATAAATTAGCCGTATTTCTAGAAAATCATAACAAATTTTCCTATAATAATTAGTAAATGAAATAGCTGTATAAAAGAATAAAAAATAAATAATAAGCCAAATTAATATACAGAATAAAAAATAAAAGATAACGTTTTTAAATCTGATAAGTTCTCAAACTTTTTGTTCTAGAATGTTTTCTTTGCAGTTCAAATCCCGGTTCCATTTCAAACGAAATAAAATAAAAAAGAGAGGTATGATTGATTACATAACCAAACAAAATTATTCCGGAATTAGATTATCCAGGATTGATTTTCTTCAATTAAATTACAGCTCTTTGAAATAGAGATTCTATTACTGGAGGGGAACTGCAATAGATTATTTCCTAACTTCCAATTTTTATTTTATATGGTTTCTTGCTTAAGTAAATAAAATTTCAATTTTAAAAATCAGGTGTGGGCAATACAGACTTTCCATTTTGAATAAAGTTAATATACTTAATTTTTATATTCATTAACACGAGATTCATCTCAAATTCAAAATACCTAAATGATATCTTATATTAAATCATATCAAATTCGTAGTTTTTAAATGAAATTGTATTTTTATTTGACAACTGGGTGCATTTTTAAAGACAATTAAGTTGCAAAAATTAAAAAATACGAAAGACTCTTAATAACGCATCACTATTTTACTGTAGATAATAACTACCATGGACCGGTTTGGAGTTCATTGGCATAGAATAACGATGTCTACAATGGCGCCAGAAGAACTTGTTATGTGGCACACGCTTGTGAATCTCTATTGCCCATTTGCACTAGAACTCATGTAATACAGGCTGACTTATGGCCGCCATGTTGAATCAAAATGACAAACGCCTTAGCGACATGGAATAAGAACTAGCACCACGGACCGTCAATATCTCCTTACTGCTCTCACCTACTTTTGATCACTAATCGCCAATAGCGGCGAAAAAACAATATTCTGGCATTCATCTCAACTACATATTACCCATTTTCTCCTTCTTACTTGTTCTTTCGGGAATCAACATTTGTATCCCTTTACGAGAATTATTAGATCAATTTACGTCAGACAATCCTTCCAGTTTATTGCGAATATACAGAGTGCCCCAAAAAGATTGAAACGGGATTTAAGTGTCTTTGCCTGTTTTAGATAAGTGGGTAAAGTAAATTGCAAAAATGTTGAAAGTACGGTAGGACATAATACAACGTTAATGAAATACCCTTCTCATTAATTTTCGAAAAATTACATTGATCGAATTGCGAACCTTTTATTTAGTTCTACTCGTCTAACATTGCAGGCGAGTTAATTCAATTAATCTGCCTGACAACCAAAAATAACCTTTTAGCAACAAGATAACAACAAGCAACTTTTAGCAACAAGTAAACTAGACCGAAGGTAGTACCCCTCCAAAGTTTATTTTAAATAAATAGCGCTCTTTATGTGCAAAGCATCCTAGAAATGCTCATAGCTCGACCAACGACGTGTTCAAAATCAAAGTAATAAAATACAACTCGCGCTTGTTTGAATTTTACAGAACAAATATTTAGTTTTCTCCTATACTAAAAAAATACTATACATATAATACAATGACAATTGAAAACGAATCAGGACCGCAAATGTATAAGAGATCAAAAATTGTGATCACTAGAAAGCTTTAAGTTATCCTCAGTCTGTGAACACTGATCAGATTGCGAATCTTTTATTTAGTTCTACTCGTCTAGTCTTGCAGACGAGTTAATTCAAGCATCCCGCAATTTGAGGAAAACAACTTTTTAGCAACAAAATTTTATTAAGAAAGCAATATTTTGAAAAGAAAAGTGGTAGATATACACAGGCTGCGGTTCCGGACATAATCCGGACAGTCGAAATTCCGACAAGCCAGAATCCCGACAGCCGAAATCCCGACATGCCAAAATCCCGACAGGGTCGAAATCCCGACAAGTCAATATCCCGACAAGGTTGAAATCCCGACAAGGTCGAAATCCCGACAAGCCAAAATCCCGACAGCCGAAACCCACTCTTGCACAGACTAATACAACACTAAGGCGGTCATCGCTGTGACGTCACTAGGGTTAGAATTTACTAATCAGCATCCCCCCCACATACACACGCACATGCGCTGGACTAACGCTGGGCATACGCACATGGCTGTCTAGGCCTATATGTATAGCTTGATCAAAATTATCGGAGTTTTTACATCTCTACATTTTACAAATTAATAGTTTTAATCACTAAATCATAACAATTATGCCATTACTGAAATAAATTTTTACAAATTGAAATGACAAAGATTAAAATGATATAACAGGTCGGTATTAGATTTAGGAAATTCATTTTATTAAAAAAGAAAAAAACACACATTCTGCATACGTTCAAATAGCATATGGCCATTGTCGTAGCAAGCGGATGGAGACAAGAGGGAGCGTGAGTCCAGCGCATGTACGTGGGGGGGGGGGGGGTGCTGATTAGTAAATTCTAACCCTAGTGACGTCACTGCGATGACCGCCTTAGTGTTGTATTAGTCTGTGCAAGAGTGGGTTTCGGCTGTTGGGATTTTGACTTGTCGGGATTTCGACCTTGTCGGGATTTTGGCTTGTCGGGGTTTTGACCTTGTCGTGATTTTGGCTTGTCGTGATTTTGGCATGTCGGGATTTCGGCTGTCGGGATTCTGGCTTGTCGGGATTTCGGCTGTCGGGATTACGACCCAGACCCCACAAGGTGTCCCAAAAAGATTGGAACACACTTGATTCTTTACATGTTGGAGATAAGTGGGCAATGTAAATTGCAAAAACGTTGAAAGTAATGTAGGAAATAAGACTACGTTAATGCAATAGTCCGACGACCCCCTTAGACAAATTTGATCAATCAGGAACATTTTACTTTTAATGCAACAAGATCATTAAAAACACCGCATATCTGTATCTTTAAAATTGAGCGAGTTATATCTAATTGAATAATGAATATTGTAAATGGGGACCGTATATCAAATTAGAAATGTAAATTTGTGACATATCACAAAAAAGATAAAACTGGATGATAATACAAGGTGCAGCAAAAAGAGCGTACCGATTTGGAACGTCAATAAAAAAAATACAAAGCAAGATAAGGAAATCTTTTATACTTGAGAAGTACACAGTATGCCGCTGTTGTTACTCTATGTCTTCGGATGAGTCGGCTGGCCTGGGCTTTCGACAGTATGCTATTGGGCTAACGGCCCTACTTTGCTGAAAACACCGGTTCTCGTTGGATCACCGAAGTCAAGCAGCATCGGGCGCGGTTAGTACTTGGGTGGGTGACCACCTGGGAACACCGCGTGTTGTTGGCACATTGCGGGCGCGGTAGCCCGGTGGTTTGCGCGCTGGATTTGCACGCTGCCGCAACTGCCGCCGTGTTCATGCAGAGTACGATCACGTTAAACATGTGGGTCCGTAAGTCCTTCCGAGAGGTTGGTGGTAGGGGAAGGAGGGTACGGTCCCTGTGGATGCCTCTCCCACTGGGTTGCGGTCTAAATTGGGGGCACTTCCCGGCCGTCCAAACAGTTACCGTACACACACCTTTTTGGTAGGGCGCGGTAGCCCATTGGTTAGAGCGCTGGAGTTGCACTCGGTAGGCCCGGGTTCGATTCTAGTCACTGCCAAAACTGCCGCCGTGTTCACGCGGAGTACGATCACGTTAAACATGTGGGTCCGTAAGTCCTTCCGAGAGGTTGGTGTTAGGGGAAGGAGGGTACGGTCCCTCTGGATGCCTCCCCAAGTAGCACGATCTGGATTAAAAACGTTGCAAACTTGTTGCTATCGTTGGTTTTTCGTTTGGTTGCAAATATTGCGATTTAAAAATTATTTTAAAACGAATTATGTGTTACGTTGTAAAATGGATTATATATTTCGTTTTTAAATCATTTTACTTTTGTTGCATTTTTCTAAAATTTTTACACTTATTCATGATAAATATTTTCATATCTCCTCCTCAATCAACTATTTTCCTCCAAAAAATAATCCGATGCTAAATTTCTTAATACGTAAATTTAACTCATTAGCGTAAAGACCCAATGTGCTATTAGAATTTATGATTTTTAATGGGTATTTTTAATATTAAATTTCTTTTTTTTTTTGCATATTTTGTTATTTCTATTTTGTTTAAATTTGTTAAAATTGTAAATTTTAAATTTTCGACAGTTGATAAAATTTAAAAATTTATTTAAACCATTGATATTTGTAGGCATTAAAAGGAAATAGTTGTTTATTCTTATTTTAGTTTTTTATGATTGAATAAAAATTGCATGAATTCTGCTAAAAATGGTCGCAGGGAGTGTGTGATGATGGTGGTGTGTGTGTGTGTGGGGAGGATACCGATTTATCCTATCCTGCACAACGCTCATAAGTAAAATTACTATGAAATATACAAATATAGAACTTTGGACTAGTTAACATCGGCGTAGCCGAAATGTCGTGAGTGAAGGAGGAGGTTGACGGTCAGATTTTATCGATAGTGACTAAATATGTCTAACTAATGGAGAGTAAATGACCTTGAATCAGTGCATGAGTGTTGAGATGGAGGAATTGGTACTCTTGCTTATACTTTTGTATAATACACGAAAGGAATATTCAAAATAAATTTAATAACCGAAAATTTATCTGTACATAAACTTTAAGCATACATTCGATATTTCCTTGTGCAATTAGTCAAGTTACTTTTCTCCTGGATTTTAACATATTTATCTGATCTAAATTTAACAATCAATATTCATGTTTAAAACATAGGCGTAGCCAGGATTTTGGAAAAACGGAAGGGGGTTGACGATCGAATGTGTTGAATTTAGTTATTCGGTATAGACCATATAAAGAACTAGTATATTTTTAGAGCATTTTGGCATTAACAGGGTAAGGGTAAGTTGCGTCACCCACGCATAGGCGTAGCCAGAATTTTGACAACCTAATAGGGAAGGTAGCAATCCTGAATTTCCTTTCCAAATATTGACTTTATGTATAACTAATGGTTCAGACAAGGAAGGGGGGTGCTTCCAATCAGTAGTTCTTTCAGGCATACCTCTGGGGCCGATGCGCCCCCCTCCCCCTCAGAGATGAGTATCGCCCGCCCGGAGACATTTTATATTACCTAGTTTCTATTTATGTGGCATAGCGTTTAGATATTTTCTGTCGAGAAAATAGAAAACTTGCCCCCCCCCCCCCCCCACACACACACACACACCAGCCGAAAAGTCCTGAAAGAAATACTGCTTCTAAGCCCCATTCCACACAACTGCAGCACCCTGCTTTAACGGAGGGGGGGGGGCGTTTCTTCGTTTTTTCATTTGCTAACCTAACCACGTCATCAGCAAATTCCATTAAACAAATTATTTCACCTTATAGCAATATATGGATAACTTCAATTTCATTCCCTCCCCACCACCTATAAACTTTTATAGAATTATTGAATTATTTAATTTAATCACGTTATTTAAGGTATATATTTAAAAATTATTATTAATATTATAAATTTATATTAATATTACAATATTATTAATATTTCAAGCAATAATAAAATTGACTGAATAGATTTCTAGAAAATGTGGAAGTTTATTAGACAGAATATTTCCTCGCTAGACTGCACGAAATTTGTGCCAAATCAGCGATAAGTATCCTTTTTTCTTTAATGTATGGTAACTCTCTACAGCAGCGTTTCCTAGCTTGTGACACGTGCTCACACCAACATTGGCGCAAAAGTGTTTGGCAACTTGGCGTGGAACTGTTGAGACACCTCGTGTTTGTTGTCTTCTTTTGTCTAGTTAGGAGTCAGGGTAAGTAAATTGTTTTTACATTTTAAAACTGATTGTATTGTTGATTTTATTGTTTTTTATATTCCATGCATTGTAGATAAAGTAAATTAAGTAGTGCTAGTGCTATTAAAATTATAAGACGTTTCAATGTGCATTTGAAGTTGCACATAAAACAAAATCCTCAATTAGTGGATAAAAATCTCCTTGCCCCGTACTAAGTAATAACAGTTTGTTCTATGAAGAATGCATATGGGTAAATTAGAATCGGATACAAAAATAATAATTCCAGATAAGAAATTCAAGGCTTATTTATTTGACGACATTTCAAAGTTCGAATAAAACATTGTTCTTCACAACATTCAAGTTGTTACAGTAACAGAACAAAAAATGTATTTTCGTCTGGATTGCAGCAAGATAAATATACGACGCCCATGTACCAGATGTCATATTTCAGACAGAAGAAATTGGACATCATGTGATCTGTGAATTTAATAGAGAATACATTTTAAATTTATTTTTGAGGAAATGATCATTCAGTTATTATCATTGATCAAGTGCGAGTTACAATTTGTTATTTTTAAATTTATTGCAAAAAAGTTGAATTACTTTTGCACTATGATTGCTTGATTGATTGTGAAAATATGAAATTCAATGGGTACTGTTTACTTTAGAATTTAATAATGATATTTTATTTTCAATTTCTCCTGTGGTTTTAATTTCAATTAGGTAGATTCTGAATGTTTCTAAATTATCAAAATTAAATGAATTTTAATAATAAATTAAAATCCAATTTCACCGGTTTTTTTCCGATAACAAATACTTAATGAAAATTTATTTGAGCAAACTGTTATAATTTAAAATTAATATATGATTATACAAAGGAACTTTTTATTTATTTAATTTTTTTTTAGGGGGGGGGGGGGGGAGCAATGAACCTCAACCCTCTCCTTTAAATAGATCCCTGGTATGCTTAATTTGTTGCATGGATCCTAATGTACAAAAAATGATTAGTTTCCGAAATTTGCTTCAAATTTTAAGTCAACATATATGTTTGCAGATACTTTTCATTTTTATTTTCCTCTGTGTAAATATTTGAACATTGAGCACAAAACTAATAATAATAATTTACATATATACAAAATAATTCGGTCACTATCTGCTATCTTACCTTTTGTTCCCAGAAAAGTAATTTGATATGTAGTTTGCAGAAGTGGGTCAAAAACGATACAATTTTAATGATCACATTCCCATTGAAAATTTTTTTTTATTAAAATACAATATATTTATTTTAACATTTTAAAATGCTTTTCAGTTGATAAATTTTAACTTACCAGTTTTATCTGAGCACGAAAACAAACTCCATCATATGCCAAGTACAGGTCGCCACCATAATTTCACATTTTACACTAATAATTCATTCATTAATTTTATTTATATTTTACAACATTTACACAATTCTAAAACTTTATTACGATGCACATAAGTTTGTAATGTACGAAAGTATTTAATATTGTATCCATGAGAAAATATAGTATAAATTATAGGTATGCTTTTAAAATGAGTAAAACAAGAGCATTAAGTTTATATAAAATGGGTGGAAGTTGATTACTTCATACAAATTACATGAATAGGAAAGAAATCGGATGGACTACAGGAAAGAGATAGAACATATAGAATAATTATGTGGAACGTAAGATACAAGATCAGGAAGATGTCACATAACAGAGCACAGTATCAAGCAGGGTTGTGGAGTCAGTACTTCAAACCTTCGACTCCGACTCTTGTATTCTAATGTCAAGTATGATACCAATATAAATAGCAATTAATATTTAATGTTTTATATTAATAGATTTTTTATTGGGGTTTTTTTCTTAAATTTATTTCCTAAAAACTATTAAAAAATTAAATATTCCAATATAAAATTATTTTTAAATAGTTTTATTTAGCATTCTGTATATTTTTACTGACTCTGAATCAAGCAAAATATGATAATAGAACGTGAAGCATAAAGCTTTTTCGAGGAAATGTTGGATCTTCTTCATCAGTGCCAGCAAATCTAAAGTCAAAAAGATCAAAGATCAAATTGACAGAAATAGAAGAGCCAGAGAGGTATCCTATAATTAAAAGATGCGTTCACAATTATAAAACAGAAAACTAAAGAAGGATTCTGGATACTAGAAAGTCAGTCAAGCAACATAGAACTAACACACAAGCTGGATTGTTCAAAGACATTACAAAAATGTCCCAACAAGATGAGACAAGACACAACCTGGTGAAAACAATTCCAAATGTCATTGAAGAGTTCCTTAAGGTATAAAACAAATATAAAGAAAAATGGTACAATTACAAGGCATCTAACAAGACAGTAAAAGGAAAAGTTACTGAACAAATCATTAGCTAAAATACTTAACTATTTCTGAATATGAAAGGTATAGAAAAGTCAAGATTATAAATTAACAAACATTTTTGTATAATACTAGTGGAAGAAAACTTAAAACGATAGACAGAATTTCTACAATGTTGAGCAGTCAGAGATTTATTTTCCCATTTTATGATATAGTTTTCATATTCCTTAATACATAAGTTAAGAGCATATTTAGTTTTGTCAATATATATCAAAGGTCATTCTTGGAAGAAATACTGCAAATACTCTAACTTGGAGACAGCAGTGCAGACCTAGCCTACCTCTCGGTTTACAGGTTTAGTTCCGCACCCCTGTGGACTTATGGACCCACATGTTTAACATGATCATACTCCACGTGAACACAGCAGCAGTTTTTTTGGCAGCGGAAGGAATCGAACCCGGGTCTACCGAATGCAATTCCCGTGCGCTAACCAATGGGCTACCACGCCTGCAAATACCCTAACTATTTAAAATATCTGTAGGATTATTTAGATTGAAAAACTTGGGCATACTAGATGGAGAAAATGCTTGTGTTTACTAACAGACATGTAAGAAGAAAAAAAATTTGTGGAAGATCCACAATTTCTGGATGAAAACATAGCACATTTTTAAAAATAAAATGCATTTATAATTGATCAATATATTTTTGAGATATGTATACATCTCACAATACATTTAAAAATATATTAATTAAAAAAAGCCTGTTCTTTCAAGAAGTGGCTTAAAAAAAATATATATAAAGAACCTACATTATTTTTTTAGTGCGGAGGGGGGGGGGGGGGGTCTTCTGAACTCTATCGCTGGGTATAAGCACAATATTGCTGCAATTAAATTTTCTGTGGATTTTAGTTATCTGCCAGCTCAACTTTTGAAAAATGATAGTAAAATATTTTTCAGAAACATGTTCATATAAAGATTTAGAAAAATTTTGATTAACTTGAACAACAATTGTAGGAGAGAAACTGTTTTAATAGTAACAGCATTTAGATACTAAGATTGAGCAAATCCATTGTAGAACAAATGTTTAAAATGCAATGTGAAAACATATCAAGAGCCGACAATTTTAGTTTGGCAGAATGGCAGAAATTTTTATTTACAACGGTAATTGATACAAGTTTATGAAAAACCATAGGAAATTATTTTTGCATATAAATTTAAAGATCTTGAGTAGAATATTTATATTTCCTAGCTCAAACGTCTCAATACATTGTTTTCTTCATCATTCTAGGAAAATACTGGAACCATTGTGGGGTTGAACCCCACTTTTGGAGTCAATTTTGTCTTCCTGCATTAATCTACCAAGTACATTGTACCGTGTCAATTAACAAGTCTTGAATTAATTCACTTTTGACAGTCTATGAGGTAAGTCTGTTCCTTATCGTATCAAAAATAAGCTGTTGGGAGTTCTTGAAATATCAGCTTTCCTAGCTGATGTCCTTTGTCTTAGAAACGATAAAACAATAAAGTATTTTTAATAAAAGCTCATCCGACCATGTTAGTTATACATATGAATAGGTACATTAATTTAAAACCCTAATTCTGGACTGGATAGGAAGTCATGTTTTATACTCCATATTTTTATTACTCGTTATTGACTTAATTCAAATGGCAATGGCTTAAAGGTAGGCTACTCTAAATTCAATTTAAATTGTAAAAGCTATACTCACTAAATAAAAAAATTTAAGTAATTCAATATTAGTATACCATAGTTACCCCTTTTCTATGGTTTCAGTCAATCACAATCAAAAAATCATAAATGGAAAATTTCGGAAATAAGCAATTCATAAAATGTAAATTACACACCAGTGATTGGAAATCATCAGTATTGTTGACACAATAACATTTACTAAAACTGCAGTGAATGAATTAAAACTAGTAAAATTAAATGCCTGCAGGAAGACCTTATGATTTTAAAGGTTTCCCAGGGATCAGTGGAAAAGTTGAGAAAATCATTTATGTAGTCACAAGTTGGTAGAAAAGGTTTTTCTAACATTCTTGATTAAGAAGTGAAAGAACATATTGAAGACCATCAAGATGTGGTAACAAATGCAGAATTGAAAGAACTTGTTAAGTCAAAAGTATCCTGTCTATGAAGGTAAAGAAATTGAAGCATAACTAGCAGTGTAGACATCACTAAAATCAACTATCGAGAATCCTCAACCATTGACAAGGTCTGTTCCTGACATCCAATCACCAACATTGTCATGTCTTGATAATCCAGGATCTCCCAAAGCAAATGATTCTCAATAATAGTCTAACCTTGCATCAGAATGCTTACATTATTTTTCTCATTCCATCAAGTATGCATTGTATCATTATCACCAGAACAAGGATTAGTCTAAAACTGTACAATAAGCTATATTGGGAGGGGGAGATCACATTCACAACTTTTATTACAGTATATTATTATACTTGTTCTTTTTTATTATTAGTTATTGTTGATTATCTTATACAGTGTCTAATTTATAAATTTAACTTTCTCATAGAAAATAGAACGGTTTCTTATATTAAACTTTCTCATATGTGAAGGAAAAAATATAGTATAATATTGGGTTTGGTACTATCCATGGTTTCAAGCATCCACTAGGGATCTTGAAACATATTTTCCTGCTGGGGAAACCTACTGTAATTTCGTTTAAAACTTTTAACTATAATTTTTTGTGAAATTGCACATTCTTGTCCCCAAGAATGGGCGACAATGTTCGAAGAATAATCTTTTTCTTCCACTCGATTGTGACAGCAGCCACATTAAATTCTAGAATAATATCACAAAGAATTTTGTTTAAAATTTTAACACTTTACAATAGTTAAGGAAAGTGAAAAACACAATTTTGTTCATTTTTGATGCCTATATTTATTATCCCTCAACTGTGTCATGCATTTAATTATTGTTAATATGGATGAAAATTCAAAAGTAATATGTCTTGTGTTAGCATAAGCGTGTTTTGCATGTACATTTTATTTTCAAATGTTTTGATTTCTGTGCAGAATAAAAATATACACAAACATCAACTGTTTCTTGCGGAATGACACACAGCCAATTCGCGGGCGCGGTAGCCCATTGGTTAGCGCGCTGGAGTTGCACTCGGTAGGCCCGGGTTCGATTCCAGCCACTGCCAAAACTGCCGCCGTGTTCATGCGGAGTACGATCACGTTAAACATGTGGGTCCGAAAGTCCTTCCGAGAGGTTGGTGGTAGGGGAAGGAGGGCACGGTCCCTGTGGATGCCTCCCCCACTGGGTTCCGGTCTAAATTGGGTGGCACTTCCCGACCGTCCAAACAGTTACCTTACACCTTTCTGGTAGGTCGGACGGTCTGGGTTTCATCATCATCATCAACACAGCCAATTCGCGGTTACCTTACACTTTTCTGGTAGGTTGGACAGTCTGGGAAGTAATATGGCAACACTGCTTGCTGTTTGGTCTTGCATTTAGTTTCAGTTAGGCATACAAACCCCCTAATGGCAGATTGCCTTTACTTCGCTCACCATTGGGTGAGGGTGAAGCATCATCGTCATTGTTTCAGTTCTATTTAATTAGTTTAGTTAGTTTTTATTTTAAATTAACAATAATTATTTTCGGATAAAGTTAGCGATACTCCAAATATTATGAAGAGTAGACGTCCTCCAACCTGGGGCTTCTAAAAAAATTCAGATTATTATGTAAAAAAAAATCAGTTCTGCTGATAGCAGTGGTTGTGAGAGCATCCTACATTTTTTTTCCATAAAGCAAGTTCCAAGCAGATTAGAAAAGTAATACTTCCACAATTACAACCAAATTTTCTACAAATCAGAATGCTGATAAAGTAATAGAGAGCGCATCTGAAACGAAAAATTTCGTTCAGAAAAGTGACGCCAAATATTATGTAAAGAGGAATGCAGAAAACGGTGCAACTGAATTATCGAATGAAGATGAGGTTGAATTTTTCTATAGGAGAAAATGCAGTGAATTTGGAAAAGAATGCTGAAATTGAAAAGAATGTAAAAAGAATGCTGAAATTGATGTAGAAAAGAATACTTAAAATGAAAACGATATAAAAGAGAATATTGACGTTGGACTTGAATTTTCTGATGATGAGGTTCTGATAATGAGGTAATGAAGAAAATATAGATAAGAAAATATCTATATATTTCTGATGAAGAAAATATAGATGATATGTTGTTAACTACAGAAAACAGTAAAAAAAGAAAAGCTTATTTTATAAAAACATATTATGTAAGACAGTATAACTGGTTTTACTACAGTCTAGCAGCTTCAGGCTTTTTATGTAAAATATGTTCCATTGGGTACAGTGGTAATAAGCCTTGAACAAGTGTTGGTGTAAGTTTTAAGGGAGGTCATCCTACCAGAACTATAAAGAAGCTTGAAAATAGTAATAGACATAAACAATCTATTGCCTTTCCAAAGGATGCCGACAAACAAGAAATTGCTAAAAAAAAATACTGAAGGCACAGAGGCTGCGAAACAATCAAAAACAAATTTCAATAGAAGGTTATTTATTAAGCAAATGTGTCGAAATCTTATACTTCATGGTTAAAAAACAGTGGGCGGTATCTGAAAACTTTGGGTCAGTTGTAAGATTTTTAGGTGAAAATTTAGAGGATAAAGAAATTGCACAGTATTTAAATACATATGGGTAAAATGCAACTCATTTATTAAGCATATCTGTTGACAATATCTTATATTCCATTTCTACTTACATTGAACAAAAAACCTTAACTGAATTATCATGTTCAGAATTTTATGCAATTTTGGTTGACGAGTCGATTGATGAATCTCAACGTGATCAGCTAGGTATAATAGTACGTTACCAAATGTAGGGTGATGAGAATGTTAAAGAAAAGTACCTTGGACTTGTACACTTAACTACTACCACAACGGCCCTACCGTGCAGAAAACACCGGTTCTCGTTAGATCACCGAAGTCAAATAGCATCGGGAGCGGTTAGTACTTGGGTGGGTGACCACCTGGGAACACCTTGTGCTGTTGGCATATTTCGGGCGCTGTAGCCCGGTGATTTGCATGCTGCCACAACTGCCTCCGTGTTCATGCGGAGTACGATCACGTTAAACATGTGGGTCCGTAAATCCTTCCGAGAGGTTGGTGGTAGGGAAGGAGGGTACAGTCCCTGTGGATGCCTCCCCACTGGGTTCCGGTCTAAATTGGGTGGCACTTCCCGGCCGTCCAAACAGTTACCTTACATCTTTCTGGTAGGTCGGACGGTCTGGGTCTCAACAACTTAACTACTATCAATGCTGAAGAAATTATGAGTGCTATTGAGAAAACAACTGTAGCAAAAAATGTTAAGCTGTTCAATTGTTTATTTATAGTTTTAGAGGGAACCAATGTAATGAGCGGAGAGCTTTCAGGTGTTCAACGTCGAATGAAACTGTTGGAAAAAATCAATATATTGCGATTCACATTCCCGTGAACGGGCGTTTATGCAAATTTAATATGAACGACTCTTTCCGTTCACCGGCGTGAACCGTGACGTTTTTCAACATGAGGTTTCATGCAAATCAGTTCTCAATGCGTACGCATCTGATTTGCATATCCGGGGGCGTTTCCGGAGTGTCCATTCTCGGATATATAGGGCAGAGGTTTCTTGAAGCAATCAGACGACTTCAGCAGATGACTTCAGACGACTCAATCAGAAGACTTAATCCGATCACGACGATCGATTAGACACATACGCTGATAGTCTGATGCAGGCAGACAGAAATGCTTTAGACAGAAGCACTGCGGGATATCGTTTGACGACGGTTTTTAGTCGAGACGGATGCAGATGTGGTCAGCTTAGACCAGCATGTATTGAACGTTAAATTTACTTACAAACGTTCGGAAGTCACTTTAAATATTTTTCTGATGTCTTATCCTTTGGTTTTCCTTTGCCAAGTGTGATACCTTCGATGGTGGCTGGAAATACACGCAAGTGATAGAGGTAGTATAGTTACTTACTACCAATGCTTCAAGGAATCTCTGTCTGATTATTTACAACTGCAAACTTTTTGTACATAGTATATTTTGAAGTTTTGTGGCATGGAAAATTACCTGGAATGTGTAATTTGCCTAGTTATGTTTCTCACGAAATAAAGTGAACGATGTTTTTCTTTGAAACTGGATCTGTGTACTTTTATGACCCAGCCAACACTTATTGACTCTATGCCAGTGCGTACTTTGCTGTTCATCTTCACATTTTTAAATTTTCCAACAAGAAACAACATTTACTTCATTGTATCTACGTAAATTGTAGAAACCACAGATTAGCTTTAGTATTCGTTCACTTATTAAAGAAATATGACAATCAATCTTCAATCAGTTGACTCACTTTTAGTTTTGTGGAAAATGTTCCATTATAGCCCAAAGAAGGGTGAAATTTTTAAAGAAATTCAAGGAATCTCCTCACGATATGAACAACTAGTTGAAACGTTAGATTCTTTGTTTGTTGAAACAAGGGAACCTGAACTTAGAGGGTTACGCCAAATTCTAATCACTTGCATATTTCCTCAAATAATACCTTCATGCCGAGTTTCACGGCTGTAGCTCAATTTCTTATGGGTGCATATATTTTTTGAAACAAAGTGTATTTGTTTATGCAATAATAAAGTAATAAGCATTCACTCTTGCATAGTTAGGCATAATTTATAACCTTTAAGCTGCACATGTTGAGATTGTGACATCACATTCATCATTCAATGCTAGCATGTGGTTGGATGTTTCTGGAGGATGGAGGCCTAACTTGAGCGTTCTTTTCCAAATAAGTTTGTGGAATACATGTTACAGCTCGATATGTTATTTTTCTTATTGGTCATATTCTGTTGTCTCTTTTTAATAAATTTTATATAATCTTTTTTTTACATGAATTTTGAATTTCGATTTCCAAATAACAAACTCGGTAAAAACTAGGCGAGCCATTATATTGTTGGATTGCTTGGCAAAAATATCAGAAGTTGAAAAGCTGAAAATTTTGGAACTGGTAATTTCAAAAGCGAAGAACAATTTAATAAAAATATTATCTCATACTTATACAGCACAATGAAACCATTGTTTTGTGGGTGCTATTTTCACAAGTAAATCAGAGGCAATCATATACCAGAACATCTACTGACACAACCTACTGGACGATTTCACACAGCAACCTGAGCAGACTGTGTCATTATCTTTCATTATCAACAATGCCCTCATAACTATGTGATTTGGTTGGCTGTGATAGTTCGTCGTTCACACATTTGCCGATGCTTCTTATTCTTTTTTTTTATTATTATTATTCGACTTATATACAAGTTTACAGTTTTAATCAAATTTCTTACATTACTATTACATATTCGACTTGGCTTATATACTGATTGGATTATATTCAGAAATATACAGTAGTTACTTGGGATACAACAAATAGCTATTTGCCAAATACTGAATTTATTATCTGAAAGAGAACCAAAATCAGCAAATCATATGCATTTCTTTTGCATGTCCCATTAAAATATGTATTAATTACTTTTAAAAGCCCAGCATTAATAAATTTTAATTTGTTTTTAACATATGTTTATACTGAACAAAAGTATTCAGTCTAAGAAATAGTCAAATACCTTATTAGAAAGTACTCAGTAGTAAAGCTTTTAAGAATATAATTTATTTCATAAGACATTTAAGTAAACATGTAATAATTTTTATATATGTCTTACTTCAACTGTCTAAGAAAGAATTAAAATTTTTTTCTATTCTACCAAACAAAATTTGAACTTATTTTCAAGCTAAAATACTTTGTCTGACAACTGCGTTATTTTTTTTAAGCTCTACATATGTCTTGAGAAAAATCCTTGATGTTTAAACAAACAATACTCAAACCTATCTGTAACATAAATTAATTGTTTAATAATCTCTAACAAATATAATTGCTTCATTTTTAAAGATATTTATGTCTCTTGTTTTCTTAGAAACACCGTGAAAGTAACATAAAAAGGATGATGGTGGAGCTATGGAACTGATAGAATTATCATATGGAGCCTAGGATACAGCAAAGTGCGCTGATGGTGGATCCTGTGAGCTGTCAGTAGTAATCAGAGGCCCTACTGTATAGCAGTTTGTCTGCAACACTTGCTGAGTTTCAACATGGAAAGCAACACAGTCTTGGAGTTCATTGTAGCTGGTGATGAAATCTGGTGCATAGTATGGTTACAAATCCATAGCATGGTTACAAATCATGCAATGTCAGCATTTGACCTCTCCATGTCCAAAGAAATTCAATAGGCTATGATAGCATATATTCAATATGGTGGCAGTTTGACCACAATGGTGTTGTAAAGAACATGTGTTGAACACCCACTTCTTGTGCAGAACAGATTGCAAGCCTGTAAAACTGAGACTGAAGCAACCGTAGATCTCTCTTCAGAACTTTTACTTCTTCAGTCTATTGAAAAAGACATGAAAAGGACATTGTTTCTAGTTGAATAATGATATGAAGCATGCTGTATTGGATTTTTGAATACAGCAAATTTCTACCGCAATGATGTCTCCAACCTTGCTCGTCAATAAAACAATTGTCTTAAAATCTATGGAAATTACTTCTAAATATCTTTAACTGATATCAACTTACAGATTCCAAACAGAAACTCATTGATCATGCTTTAAAAATAAAAAATATATGGTTTGCTATTCATCTTAAAGTATATTTTTGAATGAAAGTTATTTCTCTTTTTTAAGCATATTTTAGATGTTTTTCAATTTTAGTATAAAGTTTTGTGATATTTTTAAATAAAATATCTGTTTCAGAGTCTTGCGTGGAGTTCGAAACCTTATTATTATTTTTAACTTAAACCTTAAATCTTGCTATAATTTTCATGTACACTGCATGTATACAAGAGTGAAAAATTACAGTCATTAATGTCTGAAGAATTACTTTAATAAAAATTTTAATTTTGTTTATTCCAAGAAACATTATTTGTTTTTGTTGAAGCTGTTTCATGATGGAAATAGAATACATAAATTGCTTCTTAAATTAGGGTAGTCTTTTAATATATCTATGTCTCATATACAAACATCGTTCTTTAACTATTGAGAATAATATGTTCTTACAAAATATCACAAAAATATGAGCCTAACAATTTATGGTTCCCAAAATAGTAGCAGTACAGTTAAGGTGTTTGAATAAAAAAAAGTTGGGAATATCTTATGATGTTGACTTCTCCAAAAGCTCCATTGAGCTAACACGCTCAACAAAAATGGCATCATTCCAAAATACAATTTATATATGGAAAATAAATCCCCAAATCCAAAATTGGTTTTATGCAATTATCACCTTATGTCATTTTGAATAAACTTTCCACAAGTACGCACTTTAAGCAGAGAACGAATGCTTAATTTTATTTCAGAGTATATTGTTTTTTCTCATTTTATATTTAAAGTAAATATAACAAGAGATTTGATTTTATGTTACTCTATTATAAACTGAAAAATTAAAGTAAATTAATTTCTGATAAAACTTGTTCCATTTAAATGGTGTCGAAAGCCCAGAACTACCGACTCGTCCGAAGTCATGAGCAGCAGAATGGTAGTTCAGGCCATTTAAATGGTGTATAAAGTGTATGTGCGATAACAGGATTCTTAGTTGAGTCTTGTTAGTGGACAAATCTAAATATACTGTATTGTTTAAAATAGACAATTAACAGTTATCAAAAATTTCAGTTACATGTAAATAAAGAATATATATATAATTAGTAAAATATTTTTAAAACTACTACTCTCATTTCTTTTTAAAAAGCTGTTATAATGTCTATTTGTTAATTACTCAAAATTTTATGAAATACAACTTAAAATTATCTTATTTACAAAGTTAAAATGAAACTGATATTTTTTTATTTAGCCTTCTGCTGTCAGGATTATAAAATCTATGTCTGATCACATGGCTAAATACAGATCAAACATTGAAATAAATTTTCAATAGCATCGATAGCTAAAACATCTCGCCTCAATCTATCTAGTTCAGAAGTAGATTTTGAAATGGAACTAGAGAAAGAAGAAAAACATTTATATACTGTTGCAGTTTTTTTTTTGTTTTTGTGAAGGGGGGGGGGGATCAAGTCTTTACACCTGTGCTTAAGAAAAATGTAGACAATAAAGAGGAATGATTATTTAACTTTTAAAGTTTTCCATTTTACCTGAAGTGATTTTATTTAGGTAAATGCAATCTAATAAGATTGGAAGGTCCATACTCCTAAAGGTATACACTTCTAAAATCTTAAATTTGGTAAAAAAAGATATGTTAATTTTTCTTTATATGAAAAAGTCAACAGTGTTAACACTAGTATATTAATTAAATTGCATGTGAATAATGTTTTAATTTGAAACTTGGAACATATGCTCCTACAAGGTAAAGCTTGAAATCACCAGGAAGCAAATCAACGAAACTGAAAAATAATGTGCAGAATTCAGTAACAAACATGTAATAGAATATGTAAATATTTTCCAACGAAAAAACACAAGATGTGTTTCGTAAATAACATTTAAAATGTAATTTTTAGTGGATTTTTCTTCTAGAATTTGAAATGCTATTTAACAGAGCATAAAAGTTATTTAAAATGGTTTGTTTTGCATAAAAATATTTGCTTATTCGTTACGTTACTCAGTTTAGCATGCTACTCGTACATTAAGAGGATAGTTTCCTTTCAACTGTTGGTTTCAGTTTTTCCATGGTAACATATGGAATATAGTACTAAATATCATTTAGTTTTTAGGATATGTCCTGTTGTTTTTTGCAAGGCATAAATTCTAAAAAGAGGAAAATTTGTGCTTTATTAAAACATTGATAAAATAATTAGAGAAGTGTTTCTAAAATTTTTGTAAAATTAATGCTATGCTCAGAAATATTAGAAATACATCTAGTTACTTTATCGAATTTCTCAACATCTGTCCTTGCAAATAATAGCAGCGAAAAATCCCCAAAACTGACATAGCCCGAGGTTTAATCCCCCCCCCCCCCATATTCTAGCATGGAAAAACTGAAACAAAAGATTGAAGGAAATATATCCTTTTAATGCATTCTCTATGTTACGATTCATAATCGTTTCTTTTGAGTTATATTTCGTTACATATTCGCTTTATTTTCGTTAGCATTCGTTACATACTCGTTTTTTTTTGCGTAAACTTTCGATACATTTTCGTTTGTTTTGCGTCCATTTCGTTATATTTTCGTTTTTTTTTTGCTTCCATTTCGTTATATTTTCGTTTGTTTTGCGTCCGTTCGAATACATTTTCGTTTGTTTTGCGTCCGTTTCGTTACATTTCCGTTTCTATATTTCGTTACATATTCGCTCTATTTGCGTTAACTTTCGTTATATTTTCGTTTTTTTTCCGTCCGCTCCGTTACATTTTCGTTTCTTTTGCGATACATATCGTTATCATATAAATCTCCATGCAAAAGTAATGTGTGAAAAACGAAAAAGTAACGTTTTAAAAATTGGTTGCAAAATAGTGGAAGTGCCGAGACATCTTTTCGTTTTTATTTCGTTACATATTCAACGAAATAAAAACGAAACTGGGTTCCGATTTTTCAACGAATTAAAAACGGAAGTGTGCTAGTTGGGTCCCCCACTGGGTTCCGGTCTAAATTGGTGGCACTTCCCGGCTGTCCAAACAGTTACCTTACACCTTTCTGGTATACAGTTACCTTACACCTTTCTGGTAGGTCGGACGGTCTGGGTCTCAACAACAACACCTTTCTGGTAAAAAATAAAAATTTCTTGTCACATCTTAGAGAGCAACGTGGGCTTGATTCCTCGTCCTCGTCCTCCTCCTGTGAGTGCCGAATCCTTTGCCACTCTCTCAAAAAATCTGAATGACAACTTAGCAAATTTTCAAAACAAAATCAACTCAGAATTCAAGGCCTTGTCCTCCTCCATCCTTAAAAAAATACCGTCACAAATCAAGAACTCTGTCCAACAATCCATAAAGAAAAATGCTCCATCCTTGGCTTCTACCTCCATGCCTTCGACTCGTCCTTCTACCGTTCCAGCCAGCAGACTCTACTCCTGCATTCTCTTACAAGGAATTGATCGCTCTAAAGACAATGCTCAACTTCACAAGGACCTCATCTCTCTCCCGTGTCCCAAGGGCATCAACATAAAGAATATCTCTGCCCTCCCCAATGGGACTCTGAAAGTCACGTGCAAAGAAACCAACCCTGAAAAACTATTACCAATTTTTCAAAACTCTTTGATCAAGGATAATTTACAGTTAAGCTGCAGGAGGACAGAAAGAAGGCTCTAATTCTGTTCAACATACCAGCTACCTTTAATGAAGAAAATGTGAAAGCCCTCTTGTGCATCAATCACCCTACAATTAAATCAGAGGATATTCGAATCTTAAAGACTTTCCAAACCAGGTCTGAAAGTGTTAACTGGGTGGTTCTCACAAACATTGGATCAGCAAACCTCAGAGTAAAAAAATACTGTACCACCATTTTAAATCATACCAAGTTAAAAAGTACATTGCTTTGAAAATGTGCCACAAGTGCCAGGGGTATGGCCATGTGGCAAACTTTTGCCATTACCAAGTCGGAAACTGTAGCCACTGCACACGCAGTGGCCACACATATCGGGAGTGCACAGCTAACTCCTACTTGCGTCAACTGCACTACCTCCAACAATGATAACCCTAATCTAAAATATAGAACTAGACACACCACGCACGATCGCAAAAACTGTCTGACGCATCTTGCTGAGTTGGCTAGAATTCGCCAGCTCCAGAAAGAGGCTTGATATCTTGCACACGCCTTGCCTCTCTCCATTTAGTTATACGTTTGATTATTTGCCTTTTTATATATTAATGTTTTACAATTATACTGTATTTTTATGTTTACTGTATCTTTTATGTTTTTGTATATCATTATATGTTTATTCTGGGTTTTCTCTCCCTCCCGAGCTCTGTTCCCCTTAAATGCCATTAGCAGGACTCCGAATCAACGTTAACCATTCTCTTGCCGCCCACTCTAACCTATTCAAATTCGCCTTAGACAATTCCATAGACTTTGTATGTCTCCAGGAGCCTTATGTAAACCAAAACAAAATTCTTTCCTCCCCTCCTGGTATTCGTCAATTCGCTTCCGCCTCCCTTAAAGCTGTTATCCTTATTTTTAACCCTCTTCTCATTGTAAATTTCAAATTCAAATCCCTCTCTTCTATTTTTATCGAACTTCTTCTCCCTGATCTTCCTCCCTTAAATGTGGCAAGCATCTACATCCCTCCCCATGATCACCTACCCACTTGTGAAATCGAAGCCTTTAACTTCTTTAACTGTAACTTCCTCCTCCTCGGAAACTTTAATGCCAGAGCTCGGTTGTGGGGATATGGTTTCCCTGACCAGAGGGGATTCGACATAATAGACTTTTGCCTAAATAACAATTTAATAATATGCAACGATGTTAAGTGCGGTCCAACATTTGTTTCACATTTAGGAAATGGATATCAATATTTATCTCTTATAAACTTTTCCCTTTTCGACTTTATTCATTGCTGGGAGGTCCTCCCAAGTGACACACTTAGCGATCATAAATTTATCAAAATTACCCTTAATCTTGACCCACCTCGGATAACTCATTTTTTCTAAAAACTCAATATGGCATAGGTAGATTCATTTATAACTTCAGAAAAACCTAACCTCCCTCTCCTCCCTTTTAGAAAACATCCAGGATACGACCTCTCTAGATTCCTTTTTCGAAACTTTTATTGATATTACTAAAAATTGTGCCATCAAATTTATAAAGAAGAAAAAATCAAAAACAATTAAAAACTTTTCCTGGTGGAACCCAGACCTATCTAATCAAAGAAATGATGTCACGGCTCTCTACAAAAAAATTGAGTCACTTGAGAGGAACTCTGCCTCCCAAGCCGAAATTTCAACAGTCAAAATATTATACAAGCAAAACAGAGCAAAGTACAAATTGCAAATCAAGAAAACAAGACAAGATTCCTGGAGATCTTATTGCTCAAAGTGTAGTGAAACCTTTGGCTCTCACTTTAAATTCACATTTAAAAAACACAAAAAATTTAATGATATCAATCTCCAGTTTCCTGACTCTCCCTCCATAAATCACGAAGATAAATTGAAACGTTTGTTGGACCACCATTTTAAAGAAGATAATGACTTTTCCGTCTTCCCATCTCTTACTTTGCCTTCCGAGGGTTTGGGGGTTATCTCTGATGAAGAGCTTCTAGCAGTCTTTAAAAACTTGAAAAATGGCAAGGCCCCCGGCCTTGACAATATTGACTTCACCATTTGGAAACAACTCTTTAAATTCTTCCCCTCTTTCCTCTCCAAAATTATAAACCTTTGTTTTAAATTCTGTCACTTTCCCTCTTGTTTAAAAAATGCAAATATCCTTTTCTTCAACAAACCTGGAAAAGATCCCTCTCTTTGCTCCTCTTACTGGCCTATCTGCCTTCAACCTGCCTTTGGCAAAATTCTAGAAAAAATCTTTATAAATAAACTCAACTTTTGGCTTTCCTCCTCTGGAGCTCTTCATCCTCTACAGTTTGGCTTTAAAGAACTGACAAGCTGTGAGGACGCTACTCTTAGGCTGATTGAGAACATCTCCAGTCATAAATCCCAACACTTTGCATCTCTGACCACCGTAGACATCTGCGGGGCTTTCGATAGCCTTAATTGGACAATTTTACCCTCTACACTTCTAAAATTTTATTTTTACCTATCTGGATAATAGACAAATCTCATTTACTAACGGACCTTTCCAAATTACTAAAAGCAGCTCTGCGGGCGCTCCCCAGGGTTCGGTAATATCACCCTCCCTGTGGAGCATTTACTTTAATTGCATTCTCAAACTAAATGATGATCTATATTATCTCAGGCTTTCGCAGATGATCTTGCGGTGGTCACCTTCTCTTCCAATCTAAAATTGCTTCGCCAAAACACAAACAATCTACTAAATCTGATCTCTTCCTCCCTGTCAGACCTTAAACTTTCTATTGCCCCCGAAAAATGTAGATCAATCGTATTCAACAAAAATCGCTCCAAAATCAGACAACTCCATTCTTTCAAAATTTTAAACCATAGCATCCAAACTACTAGACAACTTATATACCTAGGCATTACGATTGACAATAATCTTAAATGAGCTCCCACATATTCAACCTTAGAGAGAAATGCTTCAAGATTGCCAGCACCTTTGGGAGGATGACTGGTAGTAATTGGGGTGTTGATAAATCCTTTTTAAAAATATGGTATCTTTCGGTAATCGAAAAGATCATCACTTTCGGCGCGGGAGTTTGGGGAAAAGCTTTGACTGGGGCTCAGGTCAGAAAACTTTTATCTCTTCAAAGGATTTTTCTTCTAAAAATTTCTTGTGGTTTTCGGACTACTTCCAACATTTCTCCCTACTCCTTAACTGGTATCCCCCTGTTCACCTTGTAATAAACTCTCTCTATAAAAAATTTACCTTTTGGAAACTCCGCCTCAATCTTTTTGATAATCCTGCCCTCCCTCCCCCCGCTAAATTTGATCATGTCCTTCCCCTCTCCTTTACCCACCCTCTCAACGTTTGGTTAATCTGGTCCCCCGTGATCCCCTTCAATTCTCAAACATTAACATTTATACCGATGGCTCCGCCTTAGAAGACAACACGGGTTACGCCATCTGCATATTTACAAATGACTCCTTAGAAAATATATACACATTTAAACTCGAGCATGGGAACACAGTTTTCCGGGCAGAAATTGCTGCAATCCACTATGCCATAAATTGGTCTTCTTCTAAAAACTTAAAAATTAACAGATTTACTGATAGTCAATCATCTATTTCGGCCCTTCAATCTATCAAAAACAAATCTAACTACCTCTCCAAAATCAAAATTAACGCTTATAGTAATAAACATCTTTTTAACCTTTGTTGGGTAAAAGCACACTCCGACATCTCGGGCAACGAGGTCGCCGATAAACATGCCAAACTTCCCACCTCTTCTGGTTCCCCCTCCGCTCTTCCCTTCCCTTATTCCCTTTTAAAAAACATTATAAATTTGACATTCTAAAATCTTGGCAAACCTATCTAAATAATTATATTTCGCCCCGTACCCACGACCCGGCTAGAATTTTAACTTTCCTCCCTAAGGTAAATTTAAACTCCCAAATTACTAATAAATACCTTATATATTTTATAACGGGCCATGGACCCTTCCCTGACTATTTATATTCTTTTAAATGCAAATCCTCTTCCAGTTGTACCTGCGGTTCCTTCGGCGACGCCGATCATTTTGCATTTTCCTGCCCCCTTACCAAACCTTTTCACCTCTCTAAACCTTCTCCCCAAAATTTTGCGACCTGGTTCTCGAGTATTTGCTCCAACAAATCCTCCATTAACAAAATCAAAAACTGTGTTCTCATTGCAAGAGAAGTTTCAAAATCTCTTAATCAGACTGGGGTTTTTCTGCTTGCAATTTTTATCTCTGGCCGGTGACTCCTCCCTCTTACTTTCCCGGTGGTGTCGTCGTTTGTTAGTGTTTTTGTCTTTGTTTAAGCTGCTTGTTCTTTGCTCGTTTTGTTGTAGTACTTGTGCGTTTTGTCCCTTGTTTAAGCTGTTGGTTGTTTGTGTTTTGTATACCAACCTTGATAAGCAATAATTATACCATGTTTCGTATTACATCCTATTACTTTATACTGGTTTCATATATATCATTAGTAGTAGAATGATATTTTTGTAATTTACCCTAGTCATTTTCTTACCACCATTTTTTTCATCAGCAAAATATCATATAATTTTTCTTCTTTTCAATTTTATATAATGTCATCCTCAATTTTATTCATGTCTTCATTTTCATTTTTGTCTTCACGCAAAATAACTTGTCATCAATTCCTAAACATGTCATCATTCTTCAATCCTGTCATCTAATCATCTACAACTGTCATCAAACATCATGTTTTATATCATGTCATCTTGCTAAATATCATGTCATCTATATTTAATCATGTCATCTAATCATCAAAATGTTAACTCATCTTCACCTCTTTGTACAACTCCTTGTAACCTCAATGTATATTTTTTGAAACTTAAACTTTGCCCCAGACCGTCGGACGTTGGCCGCCCCGGGAGTTGGCTTCCGCTAACTCTTTTCTCGACCGTCCAATTAGATACTAAGGATGAGTCGGACGGCATGGGTCTTCTACACCTTTCTGGTATTTTCCCGGCCGTCCAATTTGATACTCAAGTCCTCAGGATGAGTCGGACGGTCTGGGTCTTCTACACCTTTCTGGTAGGTCGGACGGTCTGGGTCTCAACAACAACACCTTTTTGGTAAGTCGGACGGTCTGGATCTCAACAACAACAGTATGTCCTTGTTATCCATTAAGTTTTGAAGAGTACATCAGTTAAATGGCTACCGTCAATTTCGATGCAGTTTTGAAGTCTGTTTCGGAAATTTTGCAGTGATCTGCGGACCATGTCCGCGAAATTGGCGTGATTTCTTGCGTAATTGCTGCCTTGGGCGCTTGCAAATTTGTTGGTCGGTGTTGGTACACTTTTGATTTGAGATAGCCCCACAGAAAAAATCACATGGGACCATGTTTAATGCATCTGCGTGTTTGAGTGCAGATCGCTTGGGAGACTGCTGTATGGAATCTCTAGCAGCTGCCACATGTTCCGGTCTTCCGGAACGCTTCTAGGGCGGCCAAGACTCTTTCTTTTTAAAGCTGAACTTGTTCGTCTAAAATTTGAAACCCAACGACGAATTATTTGTGCAGCCGGAACCGGATCATGACGTCCGAGCTGAAAGCGTATTCGTTAGGCCCGTTGCGTCGTTATCACAGATTCACCGTTCGCAACAAATTCTTCAACAACAAAAGCACGATACTCTCCGCTCCAAGCCATGACGGTAACTAAAAATGGCATGCGCAAACAAGTCAGAAGAGACCATGCCCACTGCTGTACCTCTACTATGAGCGAAGCAACGCTTCTGCCAAATCAGAACGTTCTTTCTGCCGCACCCTGTACATAGGATACCCAACCGCGTAGTGAGTACCACTGCTTTATATGATCTCTATGCCATGCTTTATTTAGATGCATTTGTAATAAAACATTTTGACACATATTAACGTTTTTTTTATCTAAACAATTTCCATGGTCAATTTAATTATGATCTCTATTTTCACTGATGAAACAGCCTTTTACATGATACGGAAAAGTGGCATACGTCAGATTTTTTCCTTTAGCGTTTCAATCTTTTTGGGACACCCTGTATATATTTACATATTTCTTGGAGATTAGTTTGCTTTTGTTAAATGTTAATAGAAGTGCGCGTGTATAAATGCAAGAAAGCATAATGACAAAAATTCATGATACAATGGTAGGTCAAAACATTCTGGTGAATATTTAATGAGGTTATCAAGTGACAAAAATTCATCACTATGTTCATTTGCAGAATTTAAATTCTTATCATCCTTTTTATTGTTAGCAGGTTTATGTGCATACATTAATCTTAACTGCTGATGCAATTTATAAATGCATTGAATTTTGATGAATACATGAATAAATGCATGAATTTTGATTGTATCAAATCTCCTTACACAACTACAGTATACGATTGCTATTCTCCTCATACAACCACAATATAGTATTGCTATTCTCCTCATATAACCACAGTATAGTATTGCAATTCTCCTCATACAACTACAGTATAGTATTGCTATTCTCTACCCCAAATTTGACTATTTCAAACCCTCGTTTTTATGTTGGTGTTGTTACTTATAACCTCCTATTTCAGTCTAACCGCAAACAGGACCAGTAGCGCCGGAAGAAGGACAAAGAATGACACAAGACGAGATCACAAAGTTTATTAACACAAACAGGCATCACTGACTAGGGTCAAAGGGGGTGCAACTTCACATTTGGTGAGGACCCAGAAAGCGGAAGACTGACTTAATCCTCATGAAAATACCCATGCCTTACTCGGGATTCGAACCCAAGCCCACTAGACAGCAGTCGGAGACGTTATCCACTTCACCACCTGGGCGGCTCGTTTTTATGTAAACGTTATTATAAGGATATGCTATTTAGTTCCTACAAATTACATGTAATTAATATTTAATTATCTTAAAATATAAACTTGAAAAAGGGAATGTCAAACTTCCGTTAGGAAACTCAAAAATTTCAAATTTAAACTCAGAAGAATCCGTGGTTTTTGTATTCTAGATCCAAGACTATACTGAAAGAAAAGACTGTACTGAAAGAGAAATAAGAAAAGAAAAGTTAATTATAAATATGAAAAAAATATGAATGGACCTTTAATGAAATTAATTTTAAAAAATGCTAAGTTTTATCCATAAACTATTTTGCGAAACAATAAAAGCATAAGGTATTATATTCTTTTAAAAACACTCTAACTATACTCCTTGCAGCTATAACTACGCTTTAGTGGTTCATATTTTTTCAGCATCTATGTGCAAAAATGCATTTTTTTATAGATTTATTACTTCCGTTACCTCGTAAAATATTTTACAAAGTTACACGGTTAAAGTTATTTTTATAAATAAATGCCCCTTTAAATATTTTCAAAAATTTCTTTTAAAAAGCATGTGACAAAGTTTACTTAGTTTATGAAAATTATGACGGCCCACTATCTCCAAAAAGTAATAAACTTAGGAAGATGGTAACATGAAAAAATGGCATAGGTCCAATATTATGTTTTGCATGCTTCAAAAGTAAAAAAAAATATGACCAAAAAATTGTTAGTTCTAATTTAAGTATTAGAAATATAAAAAATTCAAACATAATTATTTTCGTTCCATTTTCCGTTGATAAAAGATTCGATATTTTCAATAGGGCTAGGTATGGCACGGCGTGTTTTTGAAATATTTTTTTAATAGTTGAAAAGTAAAATTAAGCATGTATAATGTGTCTTTACTGGAACGTAATTTTAGGTATTTTTACTTTTCCTACATTACGTGACAGTATTAGAATTCGATCGAAAATCAAAACTCAAGTTTTCTGCAGATGTATACGTTTTGGGTATTTTCGAATATAAATTAACTATTTTCATCGGCCTGTGCGTGTCTGTCTGTTCAGTTATATATATATATATATGTATATATATATATATATCCAGTCTAGCTGATAAAATATCTGAAAAATTTCCTCGAAATTTGGTAGCTAAATCACTTATGCGTGTACTAGAATCGCACTAGAATCTAATAAGCACCCTTGTGATGATTTGAGCCTAGTACGATTTCTAAAAATAGAACCATTTTGTTTTTCGAAATGGCTAGCAAAAAGTGTGAACATCTGCAAAACAACAAGTAAACGTGGTTTTTTTAATTAAATGTTTGTCTCATACGCAGTTTTAAATGACAAAATGCATTAAACCGACCCCATTATTAACCGATAAACCGGTACTCAGCAGTTAAACCGTTATCGAGATATTTTAACTTTCGGCGAAAATTTTAGAGTTGAAAAGATAATTTTTAACCATTAATGTGAGCTTTCTCCCCGACCTCTTGTTTCAATTTTTATCTTAACCTATGAAAAATAGTACTTAGTGTCTAGCTGGTTTAATTTTCAGGTTTTTATCCACTGTTTTTTGCCAATCATAGATGCTAAACAGATGAATAAATGTGTGTATTTTTTTAATCTGCAAAATAATTAGAAGTATTTCTAATATTTCTCGAAAAGCAATGCACTTATTTTATAAAAATATTAGAAGTATTTTAATTATTTTATAGATTCTTGCTTAAAAGCACAATATTTCCACGACATCTATGCTTAGATAAAAACAGCGGGTAAAATACTAAACGACCAAAAGATTAAGGGATCTTTTACATAGGTTAATATGGGGAAATTGAGACAAGCAGATGGAGAGGGGAGATATCCTCTTAAGCTTAACGATCTAATAAAAAAATACGTAAATTTATTGAGCTGTTCTCGAGATATAAGCGGCCATGATAGACAAACAAACAGAAACAGGTTTTTAATTCTCGAGATTCCCAATGTCACTAAAGAATGATAAAAGTTACCTCTGCATAATACCTAAACTTACCCTCTTTGCCAGTGGCTAACTACAAGTAAGTAGTTTTTAGACCCTTAAACGAAATTTGTAAAAGGACTCACCTCCCAAATGTTAGCTTTAACAAAATTAAAATTTTGGGATACTAAAAATAAAAAAAACAAAAATTAAGAAAATGCTTTATTTTAGGGGGCTATACATTTTAGTTTAGGTCAATAAAAATGAAATAATTTAAGAAACTTATAATCAAATAATTTAAGTACATATTTAAGTTGTTCCGTAAAAACAATAAGGCCCTTTAAAATCAAATAGATATAATTAAATAATGTAAATAACTTTTATGAAATCTGTTGTGATAAGGGCTGTAATTAAAGGGAATTTAATAAAATTATATGAATTTAATTTACAACCCCTATTCAACTCCTAGTTGGGTCGAACACTCACATGCAATTAAAAAGGAGAAATTAATTAATTTATAGTTAATTACTTTAATGGAATGGGACCGTATAATGGGGAAAGAATTTTGAATGAAAGTGCAATGCGTTGTGAATTAAATATTAAAATCTATCCTTGCATGTGAGTGCCTAAAAATTATACAAAATAATACATAGTATTTAATACATTATAAATTCTACATAGTACATACATGTAACTTGAATCTAAAATGAATAAATACCAAAATAATGAATGAATATTACTAGCAAAAAAAATAAAAAAAGCAATTCCCAGATTAGTTAATTATTAATTGTAAAATGAAGTTATTCAATCATCAATATAGCCTAAGTCAAATGATCTAAGATTTGACAGCACTGATGTAGTCAATATTCATTTTAGGACTACAGATATCCAATTAGTTTGTAATATAAGTTCATGATGTTTTAAAAATTCAGAATTATTCAATTGATCAGAAATGTTGTTTCTGGAGAAAAATTGTAATTGAAGAGAATTATCGATAACACCATAACTTATAGAGAGTGTTCTTTATTAAATCAACATATAAGAAAATTCGGTAAACTTACATAGTATTCTTCTTTGTAAAAGAGAATTGAAACAATTATAAGTGAATTGATTCTTTATTATACAAACGTTTAGAAGCAACTTGATAAAATTTTATATGTTTCACCATATACGATAGCACAATGGACGTATTCTTTCTTAATAATTTTGCACATAGTGGAAGGAGATTCTAATCATTCTTACACTTATTATCGGTCATCTCTTTGATTGGCAGCAATATTACTTCAATATTAAACTCTGTAGATAATCTTCAAATAAAATATAAATATACACTCAACTTTACGAAATGATTTTTTCCACAGAACAATAGAAATTTTTACGAAATTTCTATCGTTACTTTACGAAATAACAATTTTTTATATATATATAATGGAGCACAACATTCTTTTCGATGAACTGAACTAAGATTTTTATCACAATCGCAAAATCTATATACTTCACAAAAGTGAGACTGATTCTCATTTTCAATTACTCTTAAGATTCCAATTCATAATAGTAAATGAAACTATTAGTATTTCAAATATTGGAGCCGATCCAAAAGGATGACACATTCATAAAGAAATGGTTTGAGTTCGCCGTGCCTGAAAGACAAAGACGAACCCACCAACAACTTTTTACAACACACCAACATTCACATACAAAAAATTTTCAGAAGATTGAATCAGCACTTTTTACATAAAAGAATTCTCCCGCGCAGTCTTGTCACGAGTTTTAGAAGGTAGATAACAGAAGGGGTTAGGCTCAACCCAAGCAATCCAAAATTCCCGCTTCCTCCATAAACGAAAACCCTGCCAATTGTCGAAAAGGGATGCTGCTATCCAGCTGTAGTCAAAAGGGGTGTTCACAGTACAATGAAAAACATGAATGAATAGCAGTATGTTTATAATTTAATTTAGAAAATGAGACAGTTGACCTATCAATGAATATAAAAAATAAAAGCAATTTTGAATAAGCTAATTTTGAATAATAAATTGAAACTAAAATAAAATAATTAAAATTAAAATAATAAAAAATATTTAATGAATTATAAAAAATGTTAATTTTGAATAAAAAAATAATAACGTGTTGTGACATGTCACAACAAAATCAAAAGAAATTGTGTTGAGATTGTTTAAATTTTGATTGAAATCGTATCAGTCGTACGATGGATTCAACGTAGATGTTACAACATGTTACGCACGGAGTCAACAGGTGACGGGTTTCCATATAAAATTTGTTCTACGGGGAAAGGAGTTAATATCTTATTTTTGAGGGAGGGGGTGGGGGTTGAGGGTCCCTCCAAGTACACATTTTTATTGAACTTTTTATCTATTTTAGCCGCGTAATCGGTCCGATCACATGCAATTTTCACTCTTATTTGTCGCCTATCATGGCCGATGTGCTGGTGTACGCGAATTGCATAAGTGAAGTGGCTGGTCTATATGTCCGTTTACCAATAATTAATTTCGGATTTTTGGTGAGGGGTTTGTGGGAATGTACTTCTGGCGGTGAGTGAGCGGCAGCGAACAAGTTTGGGCGAGCACCCAATGCCGCTTGTGTAACAGGCGAAAGCGATCGTAAAGAAAGTTTCATTGGTTAGGAAACGTCCGTGATCAAGATCGTATAGCATCAGCGATCAGGATCGTACAGCAATCAGGATAGTATATATTTTTCGAAAGTTTTTCATTCAAGAAAAATAACATATCCCAGTGATCATATAGTACTTATTAGCCAACGTATGCTCAGTACAATTGCAGTGGTTTACAGTTGTACAATTATAAGGAAATGCAGATTCAATCTAGTGTAATTAGATTAAAATGTTTAGTTCGATTTATCACATTGAAACATAGTTCACAAAATTAAATGTTAATATTAGTGTGTAGTAATAAGTATTTTAATAACTATGATTTATTTAGTCTTAATGGTTGAAGAATGTTATCTTAAAGTAGATAATTTATTGGGAAAAACATATATTTATCATAATACATAAAACTGTTGCTTGTGAGAAAATAAGTTACAAAAATTCCTTGATGAAAGCAGGAATATATCAGTTTAAGTGACTATATTTGTTTTGAGGGCGTTATAAGCCCCTATCCTCAGGATCTTCCCGTGATGATGTGTTTATAGTTATTTTTTTTAAATGACTAATACCATCCACTTGCGAATTTTCGCTTTGAGTGTTCTAGCTCTGTTTGAATTGTTTTTCACTTATTCTATCAACTGTTAAAGGAACATACCGTTCTTTTGTCTCGGGACAGGGGGTTTATAACTCTCTCGACACACTGGTAGACACTGAACCCAACATATACCTGCTTTCTTCAATGAAGTTTTAAGTTAACATCTCCTTATTTTGACTATCAAAAATTAATTAGTTGCGTTACACAATTTTTAGGTAAAGCAGTATAAACATCCAGAAATTTAAAGGTGGGTTTTTTGTCAAAATATACAACGAACTAATGAAATAATAACTTTAACTGAATTAATTTCTACGCAGCTTGAGTACGACGCTTTATGAGATTTAAAGCTGTCTATTCGATAGGACAGGATTTGTTGAGTTTAATAGAGGCTTGTCCATAGCAAGTTTTTTTGCTGTCATTGCAGCTATCGGATATTCCATATTGAAAAGTGCGAATAAAAGTGCGAAATTGGTCTATGACTGTTGTTAACTGCAATTCGAAATTTTCAATATGAAACCCCTTATGGCGGGGGGTACGGAATAAATCATGAAAACAATGTGACGGAGATAAAACGGAAGTATGTACCGAAATTCAATCATACTGCTACTAATATCGACAAACACGGATAATATACAAAGACAATGCACATAGGCATAAAGACAATATGTAAAGAGATAGACGATAAACATAGTCATACAAAGACATTACACAAAGACATACATAGATAATAAACATAGATATATAGTAATAAAACTCTAATAAAACTACTCAGACACCAATAGCGTTAATTAAATATTTTAGCTCAAATTAAAACTTTAATAAAAGCCAGTAAAAAGCAAAGGAATTTAGAAAAGGAAAAGCCGAAAAGAAATAAAAGAAAGACAAAATAAAAAATAAAATGTAAAGGTAGAATAGTAAAAGATTTAAAATAGAAAATATATAAAACCATATATATACATATACTAAAAGAACAGTATAGATATTAGTAACAAATAACATTGATCAAATAATACTAAAAGCATAAGAAACTCATAAAATATCAGTTCAAGTGATACTATCAGAAATAGCAATTAAAGTAGAATTTATAATTATGTTAATTAAATGTTTATTTCTACAAATATTAGGAAAGCAAATATGTAGATATTTAGAAGATAGTTTGGTCAAATGAAATGCTTTGGTGTGAGGACAAGAGAAAATATAATGATCAACGTCCCCAAAATTATTGCAAATACAATTTGAGGTGGATTTAATATAAAGTAGACAAAATCCAGAAAATATATTAAAAGTAATATTTAATTTTAAGATTTTAATTTGAAGATCCAGGTGGAGGGACTTCGGGGATAAATTTGGTGACCTTGCTGACGAATTTGGCGAAACATTGACAATTTGACGACTGTTGTCAAATTGTGGAAAATTCTGGGATTTTTGGGATTGGCAAAAGAACATGATATTTCCGGAATTTTCCACAGATGCTATATAAGCTCATTGCCTTTCAGTTGCATTGAAAAATGAATTGTAAATGAAAAAGTGTCTGAGTACATTATGAAAGAAATGTGACGGTAAGGAAATGGAATTATGTAGCATTGCTACTATACTTGCACTAGACCAAACTCAAAATAGTACGAATATGTAATTTTTCTTCTTATTATATAACTTTTTAAGCTGTATTATAGTAAAATTCTGGTCGAAAAGTGTAAAAAATTTAAATTTTAAATCTGCGATATCTACGCATCGACATATGTGTGATGCGCCAACCGGATGTATGTGCTAATCATTTGCGCCAACCGGAGTAACTGCAAACATTGTATTCAAACGTTCCATTGCCGAAAACCTTGTCGTTTGTGACCCGAACCTGACAAAAACTATTGCATTCTACTTAATCTGCCAAAATTGTAAAATTTTACAGAAAAATAATTTAATAAAACTAAAATTATCAAAGCCTAGTTACCTTGTACCACCATCACAGTTAATCTTTGTTCATTCAAAATACGCGAAAGGAGTGATTTTGTCACATCAATCTATAACCAGTAACACAATTGTGTTTTCAACTGTCTTAATTTTAAGAATTTCGAATTACATTTTATGCTCGCAACACATTTGAATGGGAAAATCTCCTCTTCCTTGTAAACATGAACAATGAAAGAAAAGGGAATAAATTAGTCTTAAACCAATTAAAAAAGTAATGATGCTAAGAGACAATAAAAATGTTTTCTGTATGTTTACATGGTAAAGATAATTCTGCCGTAATCATTAAATAGAGCACATCCGTGTGCTGAAAACCGTGAACAGAGAGATAGTTAAAATTATTACAAAATGTTTTAAAGTTTAAATTATAGCACAGTTTTTTTTACCTAACTCGTGTTAGAATCTAAAGACTGGATTGTTTCTATGAAGAACTTTTGCATGATAATTATGAGTGAAAGTTGGGAATTTCAAAGGTGGTATTTGAATTATAAACTTTCAGTTGCAGTTGGATCAAAGTTTTAAAGGTTCTACAGTTTATGGGAGACTTCTAAAACTGATTCTATGGAATTATATGTATGTATATATTGTAGAATGAACACGCGTTATAAAATTATATTATGACGCAAAAACTGGAAACATGTAATTTCTTTCAAGACCTGTAACAAAACAAAAATTGAACAATATGTCCTTATCAACCCATTAGCTACGCCTCATTAACGTCATGCTACGTAAACAAGTAACGACTGGCGATTTCTCAAGTGAGAGCAAAATAATTTCAAAGAAAATATATCTGCCTAGAACAAAATCCTAACTCACTTACCTCTACTCCCAATTTCGCATGATTTTCGGAGACATTGCAATTAGTATAAAATGTGCTTACATATCCAAATTCAAGTAAATGTGATTGAGAATGTTAAACATTTGCATTTTGTACCATCGGCCCTTTACCAACAGCTGCTACTTTGTCAGGAAGATCACTGATATCGAGAGCTGGATCGTTTTTGTTCAATTTGAGGCAAATAATATTTCTGGAATTGTTTTAAAAAATATTAAGTATTTTAAATTTCATATACATAACTTTCATTCCAAGAGCTATACTTCCCATTAATGACAAACTTCTATTTTATACAATCAGAATCCCAAAAGCGTTCGGTTTGAGTTCAAAGAAGCTTGAAACGTGCTCTTTCGTCGTGTCCTTCCAGAAACGTTTCTTCCGTACGTGTTCTGAGGAACTGTGCTCTTCCGTTCAAGACTTCTAAATAGAAAACTCGAGTTCGAATTTTCGACCCCGCACAATTTGTCTATACATTATACTATATATGTAGGTAAAGTAAAAGCAATAAACGGAGCCTAAAGAAATCCCACTACCAAAGCACATAGTTTGGTTGACTGGTACTAAGGTCGTCAGACCCCGTATCTATAGTATCCTAGGTAAAAGACATGAATAGGCCCCGTATCCAATTATTATTATGAATATTCTATAAAAATGAAATACACTGAAATGAAAACCTTTTGAATCTATACACGAGAGAAACCAATGATGGGAAAAGCTTTGAAATCGATGATTTCAACCCAATGGCGACTATTTTGATGGAGATGGAGAAAAATATATTGCAAGGTAAGTCAAGAAATTTTTATAAATACATTTCGCGAAGTTTCGGGTAGCATCTCGTATATATATTACGCTTAGGTACGTAGGTACATTGCGCGGAAAAAGGATCTAATTATAGTTTGCCGAATGGCAACGAGTTTAGCCTTGATTATATTAAAACTAAAACTGATATAACTTCGTTAACAGCAGCATATAACATAAAAGTTATGGTATGGACCCGTTCTAAAGGCAATAAAAGGCTTTGTTTATCAAAACAATTTATTCAAAATCTTAACAGAGATGTGTATTCGATTCTTGATCATCTGTCAAGAGTGACGTAAAGCGCGTCACATACGCATTATTGTTTTGGCTAGGAAAGAAAATCAGTTCTTCGCTGCGCTTGTCCTTATAAGTTGAAGAGCGAATATGTTTTGAAATAAAGAAGTTGATTAAGTATTTCGTAGTCTCGTGATTACTGGTACTGAATCACTGCAATACTGACCCGGTATTGTGTTTGTTCGTTTAAATGCATCTAATTTTAAAAGGTTTCGTATAAAATTCACTTATGTAGACTTTCGAATCGTACTTTGTTCCGGCGTTTGGAAAATCTCGCTTTACCAAGATTCTGGTACCTTCGAGTGAAATCCCTCTGATGTAACACCTCTATAAGTTCGGACAGAAGATGGCCAATTAATTTTGGATTCTCAAACTTTACGTTTCAAACAATCAACTACTCATGGAGGTATGAAATGCAATTAAAATTCCGCCATACAATTTCAGCGATCCTGTATTGTGGTTCATAATGTGTGAAAGCACTTTCGGCATGGGTACACCAAAAGCTGTGACTGAGAGTAAAACTAAATTTAATTATGTCGTGTCACATTTGCCTCCAGAAGCTGCTACAATCATTAAAGACAAAGACGACCCATACCTTCATGTAAAACCGAAACTCTTAAACGCAGCAGTGAATCCTGTCACCAGAAAATTAGAGAAATACCTATGGGACACCATCTTTGTAATCGCTAGACTTCGGAACTACTACGCAGCATAAAATGCCACACTGTAAACTATAAAGTGTTCAATGAACTAATGTTAGAACTTTTTCTTTAGCATTTACTATCTCAAGTCCAAACTATTTTATCAGCTATTAATCCTATGGAATTGGACACTGCAGTATAAATAATGGATCGTGTCATTGAAGTGGCATCGATTTTGATGAGTGCTTGTTTTCTTGTTTCCACATTAATTTCCATCGAAGATAGATTACTTGCTGAAATGCAAAAATTACATTTGAGGATAGATGATCTTGTTCGTAGCAGAAGCCCCAGTCGCAACCGAAACAAGGCTTCACTACAAAGAAACACACTTGAAACTAAGAATAACGAAAATTATTAGTATCATCGAAAATTTAGGAGACAAAGCTTTAAAATGTGTTTCTCCCTGTAATTACAAAATAGAGAGAAAGAGAAGAGGCAGGTATAAAGGCGATTACTGCCTTGCCTAAAAATTTTCGTCGTCTTTTCGTGTGTGACAAACGCACTAACATGAAAATTTTTGATCGATACGGGATCAGACGTAACTATCGTTCAAGCTTCAAAATTACAAATAAATAATTCCCAAATAACCCTTTCTGCAGCTAACACTTCCCCATTCATGTATATACATCTCAATGTCTTTCCTTGCATTTTGGTCTCAGACATATGTTTGAATGGTCATTTTTATTTTGCAACGTTTCTACTCCCATCGTAGGTGCGGATTTTTTATACAATTTTTGCTAAATGCCCGATCTGTGTAAACAAAAACTGATTGATTCAGAAAATAAAATAAGTTATTGTACATTTAAGCGTTAAGTGACATCTATTCAGTTAAAACTATATCAAGTGATAAGATATATCACAAACTTTTAAAAGAATTTCCGGAAATAACTACACCACCTCGTTCTGATCAAGACGTAAAACACTCAGTAGTTCAATACATTGATGTTATTGGATCTCCAGTAACTGCTGAAGCACGACGTCTTGCACCTGATCATTTGCGCATTACGAAGGAGGAATCTCAAAGTATGATCGACCTTGGTCACATGCGTTCTTCCAAAAGTAGTTACTCATCCCCCCCATTACATATGGTACCTAGAAAGGACAGGACTGAATAGAGACCTGTAGGTAATTACCGAACACTTAATGCTCAAACTGTAAAGGATAATTATGGAGTATTCAACATACTATATTCCCTTTGAACCTCCATGGAAGCAATATTTATTCACAGATAGATCTTATCAAAGCATATCATCTAATTACTATCAATCCCGAACTTGCACCTTTCTGGTAGGTCTGACGGAACTGGTCTCAACAACAACAACTATCAATCCCAAAGATGTGCACAAAACTACAATCACAACGCCCTTCGGATTATATGAAAGCACTCGTATGCAGTTCGGCCTCTGTAATGCAGCTGCTACTTTTCAGCGATTTATTGATGAAGTAATACGTTCCGTTTGTATATGCGTTTGTCGTTGAGATTTTAGTAGCTTTGAAATCTCCAGAAAAGCATATTAACAACCTTAAAATTTTATTTGAACTGTTAAAACAATATGGTCTGAGTGTAAAACCATTGAAATGTATTTTTGGACTTTTATCAATTGAGTTCTTGGGATTTAAAGTTTCAGCATCTAGTATTGAGCAACTCACGGAAAGCGTAGACTGTATTAAAAAAATCCCGAAACCAACAATTATTACACAATGAGGATGGTTCCTTGGCTTATTTATTTAATTTCTATCGATGTTTTGTGCCAAAAGCTGTTCACATACTAGGCCCATTAAACGCATTTTTAACACTAGAACGACGGGAGCGATCATTTTGACCGCATAGCTAGTTTGGCCGCTGCCGTCGTTCTAGGAAGATCGCTGATTTGTTCTCTTATTATAAAACCTGGAATAATTTTCTTCTGTATTAAATTTCGGTGAGCTGGGATTAGTCGTTTTGGAGGAATCTTTTCTCAAAGTAGTTATGCGGTCAAAATGACCGCTTCCGTAGTTCTAGTGTGAAAAGGCATCAGAAATAAGAAGCCTAAAAATACTACACAAACCAAAGCTCAAGAATTGCTTCAATGGAATAATTCTGCTGAAAAATAATTTTCAAATGCTAAGAATACTTTAGCTACCGCAACTTTTCTTCGTCACCCTATTCCTAACGCAAAGTTAAGTGTTTGGGTTGATGCTAGTGATGTGGCTTTTGGAAGATCTCTTATACAACTCAACAGAAACAAATTGGAATCTATCGCATTCCTATCAGTCAAACTTTTAAAAAGTCAAAAAAATTGGTTTACTTACGATCATAAACTATTGGCAATATACACATCAGTCAAACGATTTAGACATATACTGGAAGCTCAGAATTTTGTTATTTCACCTGAACAAAACCCTCTAATATACGCCTTCAAACAGAAACCGGATAAAAGTTCGCCTCGACAACTAAGTCATTTAGACTATATTTCTCAATTCTCAGCAAACATCTGTTACATAAAAGGTACTGAAAACACAGTAGCAGATGCACTGTCATGTATTGAAATTGACAATATTTCATCTTCCACTTCAAATTTTGAAGATTTTACCTCAACTCAGGCAACTGATCCTGAGTTAAAAATTCTACTCAACAACAATTCTTCACTCCGGTTGGGAAAAAAGCTTTTCCCAATTACAAATTTTCAGCTGTTTTGCGATATGTCAACGGGACAACCTCGACCATTTGCTCCCAAGTCATATCGAAATATCATTTTTAATCAACTTCACGGATTTTCTCATCCTGCAATTTCTGCGACTACTAAGTTGATTACTGCCAGATATGTATGTTTGCCTCAATATGAACAGATACATTAAGAAACAAGTTAAATGTTACATCCCTTACCAACGGTCAAAGGTGCATAAACACACCAAAACTCCGATTGGCACATTTGTTCTTAAAGACGCGCGTTTCGCACATATACATCTCGACATAATTGGCAAACTTCCACCATCTAATGATAATATTTATTGTTTAACAGACGACCGCTTCATGAGATGGCCTGAAGTTGTACCAATTACAGACATAAAAGCTGAAACAGTATGTAAAGCATTATTTTCTGCCTGTATTTCGCGTTTTGGAGTTCCAGCAACTTTGACAACAGACCAAGGAAAACAACTGGAATCATCTCTTTTCCAACAACTTAATACAATGTTAGGTACAGATCGCATTCATTCTACGGCATACCAC
The DNA here is from genome assembly GCA_951213105.1 of Amaurobius ferox. NCBI lineage: Eukaryota > Metazoa > Arthropoda > Arachnida > Araneae > Amaurobiidae > Amaurobius > Amaurobius ferox. The sequence goes on from OX578134.1 coordinate 30,796,507, forward strand.
CCTATTTCTCAATGGAATAATTGAACATTTTCACAGACACGTAAAATGTGCATTAAAAGCACATAAAAATATGCCAATTGGACAGATACATTTTCTGTCACACTCTTAGGAATTCGAACAGCTCTCAAAAATGACATTCAAGCCTCTTGTGCGGAATTTGTCTATGGTAAAATATTCACTTTACCGCCAGACATGTTTTACGATTCCATATCTAAACAATCGTACGAATCAACGTGGGTGCCGAACGTACGAGAGAAAATGAGAACAAATTGTGCTTGAGTCAATCGTACACGGGGCCTCTTGACCAGAGTGATAGATAGAAACAATAAAACTATAACAATTGAACTTAAAAAGAAAACTGTATCTTTAGATCGAGTGAAGGCCGCCCTTCACCTGCACCCAGATGTAGAGAAGTACAAACCTTTTATTACTTTGAAGAATACATCAAATGAAAATTCAAAACCAGAAATCATAATCAGGAGTGGTAGGACTGTGCGGTTTCCTAAGAGACTGGTACAATACATATAAGATTAATGTATTTTAAACTCATTTAATTTGTATATTTCAGATAGGTATATATGTATAATTGTCTATTTTTTGTTTATATGATATCGTTTCTCTGTATCTCTCGTTCACTGGAGGTATATTCATGTGGCATTCGATACGTATTCGATTCTTGGCCGTCTGCCAAGAGTGACGTACGCATCATATACGCCTTTTTGTTCTCGGTCGGGAAGAAAATCATTCTTTTCTGTCGCTTGCCCTTGTGGTTTGAAGAGCGAATATATTTTGAAATAAAAAAGTTGATTAAGGATTTCGTAGTCTAGTGATTACTGGTACGAAATCACAACAGCGTGCTGAGTTTCCAGGCTATAAAATTATTTCGTATTCCATATATAGCCCGCAATTGGATAGACTTGCAGATCCATTGCATTAAATGTTTAAAAGTATTTACAAAATAGTGTCCAATTTCGCCAAATTCACAATGGAGAAATTTTAAACAACCCTACGTAGTGAATTTCATATGAATGCGTACACTGCGCTTTCCCACAGCCAGATAAAGTTGTCCGAAAAGGATAATCTGAGGACTTTATTCTACTCAACCTGACAGATTTTTTGGAATGTTTCTACTGACAACAAGGGAAAAAACTACTAAAATCTATTGAATTCTAATCAAATCTACCAAAAATCTACTAACAAAAATACGCAAATTTCTATTAAAATATTCTATTAAGCTTTAAATTATTATTTTTTAAATATGTAGATAATAAGTATCAATGCAAATCACCCTCCCCTCCATAAAAGAGAATGTTAAATACATGGCATTTTATTTCCCTATGCAGTTATCTTCTAGCAGCGCAAAATGCAATCTGACTGGCTTAAAGAGTGTCAGACTATTCCTTCCTCTTGCATGCGTTTCTATTTTTTCTTTCCTTATATACATAATGTATAAGGAAAGTATTGTGACGGGGTCGAAAATTCGAAATCGAGTTTTCGACGGGAGAGCACGTTTCAAGCATCCCTGATCACGAATCAAACATTTTTGAAGTGATGTGTGTGTGTGTGTATGTGTGTGTGTGTGTGTGTGTGTGTGTGTGTGTGTGAAAGTATGTGTGTGTGTGTGTCAGTGAGTCTGTGGAGACGATAACTGACGAACGAATGGACCGATTCGAACCAAATTTGGTACAAAAATCACAATCCGTAAACACTGGAAGCCTATTGTTTTTATACGTAATCGAATGTTCAGAACCCCCCTAAATTTTCGAATAAAATTTTGAAAAAATCGTCAAAAAATCGAAACCGTTACGCAAATAGACATTTCTTATGTAATTTTTCATTAGAAAACGATTGACATAAATTTTAGAACGCTAACATGAACCGTTCTCGAGATATTGCACATTTTTCAAAAAAAATATTAAAAAGTCATATAAAATGAAAAAAAAAATATTTCCTATTGAGAAACATGTTCACTTTTCATATGCAATACCATGCGATAAATTGGATGACATCACTCTCGGGGATTTAGCTCGTTTCATTCATGAAAAAAAATACTTTGCGTAATACTTTTGTATTTGAACACCAATAGTCATTTATCTGCTGTAAGAACAACTTATTTCTTCGTCCATAACGCTTGGCGAGATTTTGGTGACGAATTTGGCGGAATGTCGCCAACTTGGCGACTTTTTGAAATGTTGCCAAATTAACGAAAATCTCGCGAAATGGATAAAAATTACGCTAAATCAATGAAAATGACGACTAATTGTCGAAAATTCAATATCTTGGAAAGAATATTAGTATCTACTATAAGAAAAAACCTATTTTTTTACTGAAAAGTAGTAAATTCATTACATTATAGAAGGAAAGTCATGTGTTGCCCACATCAGATTTTTTATATTTGAAAGGTTAAGAAAAGGATAGAAGAAAACAAACGAAATGTTATCAAATTTAATTAGATGATCTGTTATGTATTACCAATATTTATTATCGAGTCTGTTAACCGTAACTTTTTTCTTTGTTATTTGATTAAGCTAAACAGGCGTCTTCAAATCTTACGAACAGTCCTCGAATTTTAATTGTTATCCTAAAAAAATTTAAAACTTCTTAAGGACAACAAATGTTCTTAAAGCCATGTTCTTCCTCTTTATTCCCATACTTTTGCTACACTACCCAAGCCGTCCGACTCACCCGAAAGGGATGGCTTTACCTGTGCTGTAGCCAGTGCTCTGTACCAACTCATACCAATGAAATAGAGCTCTCATACCAACGAAAAAAGCACTTTCCTTTATCTTTTACATCGGTTGATACATTAAATCAATTTTATGATGTTACTATCAAAATATTTTTATTTTTAAACTAAAACTGCTCGTTGAACAATTTTTTTTAATATCTGTTTTTGGGATTTAATAGTTAATAAGCATAAATTAAATTAACAAGCTGTTTATGCCCCACCCCACCCAAGGCTGTCCTTGACACATTCCTCTGTTTTCGAATACCGTATTTTAGCTGACGTTAATGTTAGGCAATCGTTGACGCAAAAATTAATTTTTGTTCAATTTTTATCTTTATATTTCACTGATTTTTATTCGCATATGTATATCTTAATTTTAATTTACACTGGAATAAACTTTCTAATGCTAATTTTACGAGTATGGTTTGTAATAATAGTTTTGGTCTGCGGGAAATTATTCTTTTAATTAAATACCTGTATACATAAGATTATTCTTATTTATTATCATGTATATTATGAAATGATATGATTTGTTATCGTATATTGACCAACGTCCTGAAAGGTGAATTCGATTTAGGACACCGAGCTGACTTGTCTTCAAATCAAGGATAAATGTGAGAACGGCGTCAGAATGGCGAAATTATTTTTTATGTAACTAAATTGTAAAATACACTGGCGTCCAAAACTATTACATGCAGAAGAACACCGATTTTTCAACAACTCTTCAATGTAATTGAACGAATTTTTTGGAATGATATATAACATCATAACCACATAAATACAGATTAAAAATATATGAGTGCACACGATACAAACAAATTTTGAAACAATTTAGCACTTCCACCAATGTCTGCCCAGCCTATAAACAGCCAAAAGCTTGACACCTCAAAGATTCTTTTCAAATAATACTGTGGATCCATAAAAAAAGTTTCGAGTCACTAAACGCCGAAGTCTTAAATTGCAAAAGTTCGCAGGGAAACATAGATTGTGTACAGCGCTTGCGCCGTTTTTCTTCGATGTTATTCTTTGAAGAGTCTACTAAATCCTACTGAATTCTACTAAAAAATTATTTCTACCAAAGATCTGCTATAAATGCTATCTACTAAATTTTCTACTGGATAAAATCTACTGGAAAAGTATAAAACTACTTAAACTGGTTAAGCTAGTTCTATTTTTTTCAATTTGCCATGGCCTTAAACAATGCAATTTTCTTGATTTTTTAACTGCAATCTTTCCTTAAATTAACAATTGAAATTATTTTTTATGTAATATAAGTTTATATAATATTATTGGTATATATAAATTTTATGCAAAAAAAAAAAAAAAAAAAAAAAAAAATTCATTTTACACAATCTCACTCTGGTACAATAGTTAAGTCTAATATTCATAACTTTATTTAAATGTTGTCTATATAACTGAGGCAGAAAATAACTTACCATTGACAACTTGGGTCAGAAACAAAATAAAATGAAAAATGAAAGTTGATATGACAAATTAATTTCAATTCCAAATCAACACCCAATATTTATTTAAATTTTCATATGCTCAATTTAGCCCCTGGTGAAATAATAATTTAAAATTAAACCATACACTTCAAAAATTGCACCCCCTCTTTCATGGGGCGCGGTAGCCCATTGGTTAGCGCGCTGGAGTTGCACTCGGTAGGCCCGGGTTCGATTCCAGCCGCTGCCAAAACTGCCGCCGTGTTCACGCGGAGTACGATCACGTTAAACATGTGGGTCCGTAAGTCCTTCCGAGAGGTTGGTGGTAGGGGAAGGAGGGTACGGTCCCTGTGGATGCCTCCCCCACTGGGTTCCGGTCTAAATTGGGTGGCACTTCCCGGCCGTCCAAACAGTTACCTTACACCTTTCTGGTAGGTCGGACGGTCTGGGTCTCAAGAACAACGACCCCCTCTTTCATGTTTATTGCAAATAAACAAAATTTAAATGTCCCCAGTGAGCTCAACATCTAAAAAAATAGGAATGGTGGAACGTAGACGCAGCCACAGTTTTAACATTTTACAACATAGTTGAAAAGTGTTTATGACTTTGTTCATTCTGTCTGTCTGTCGGTCTGTCTGCCTGTCTGTCCGTTAGCACGATAACTGCCGTAAAAATGACTTTATCAAAATGAAGTTTTAGTATGTTTTTCAGACGGTCTATAGGACCTATGGGAATATAAATAAATAATATCACCCAATTAGTTTTTTATTGAATCCGGGTTGAAAAAATGAAATACATTAAACCCTATGGGAGCTAATTTTTCAAACATTTTTTAAGCAAATTTTAAATTCACAATTTGCTTCGAAATTTTTAGGAAATATTCACATTATCTCATAAAATATATAAAAAAAATCAGTAAAATATGTTAAGTAGTTTTTTAATTAAAAGTTATTTAATATAGGGGGAAAAATCAATTAAATTCTGACTTTTGGGATATCCTCCAGAAAGAAAAAAGAGATATATTATATAATAAATATATTTCCAAGAGTTTAATCATTTTGTATATGAAAGAGGTTTCGCATTTTAAAATAAATTTGGTAGGTAACAATTTTTCAATTTTTTTTTAATTTTATATAACTCTTCATGATATACTTATTTGATGGCATTTTTAATGCACTTTCCTACGTCTTAGAGAGTTAAAATTTGGTACACAGCTTAAATTTGTTGAACATTTTATTCTACAAAAATTTGGTGGATCTTTAAATATAGTTCATACATTTTTTTCGAAATGGCCTGCAAATAATCCCCGTTCACTTCTATAAATCATTGTTGTAATATTGTTAAAAATTCTGATGTGGGCAGCGCATGTTTTTCCCTGCAGACTCATATTCACGTTCTCTTTATTTCTTCAATAATAATTTGAGTTTATCTGCATAAAATAACAGCCATAAGTATTTTAAATGACATTCAATTTGCACGTTAATCTTAAATTTGGTTCTCATTTGATAGCTGGACTTATTGTCAAAGGTGGCGTAGCGAAAACGCGAAAAAACTACAATATCTCAAGAACGGCTAGTCTTAGAGTAATGGGGTTAGTCTTATTATTTTTGTTGTCAAAAATCACGTATAAAATAGGAATATAATTGACATAATTGAGCACACGTAGTCCTTTATTTTTATATTTAGCGATTTTTGCGGGCCATTTCGCAAAAATAGCCCGTTCCTTTTTCCCGAATAGTATTAGAATAACCTACAAATGATTTATGTACCAAATTTTGTTAAATTTGGTATATAAATCACTTGTAGGTCATTGAAATATCTTACACCAAATTTTGTTAAATTTGTTCCATTAGTTTTTAGCTAGAGTGGATAAAGGCTATTTCTGCCAGCCATTTCGCAAAGAAGGCAGATTCTTTTATTACGAATCGTACTATAATCTAATGAACATCAGGATTTCCCACAAAAACATACATACCAAATTTTATGAAATTCGGTCCATTAGTTTTTCAATTAGAGTGGATGTAATATCCTCACAGACACACAGAAACATACACAGATACACTCTTACACACACATACGTCTTCCTAAAAATAGTTTTTTCGTGTTCTAGAAGTCCTAAAACGTGTAGATCCTCCGAAAATTCGAGTTCCGATCTTCGGCACGATTCCAATACTTTGAATACATACACACACACACACACACATATATTATCTGTGTATCTGTGTATTATCTGTGTATCTAAATTCCGTACCTATGCAATTACAATAGTTGTGATTTTAAATGATCCCTAAACGTTTATTATTTCTTCAACGAAGCCTAATTTTAACTTATGCAGAATGCAAATATCTGAAGTGATTATAAGGTGAGTTACATAAGAATTGCTGAATTTTTTTCACTCAAAATTATTTAGCTCTGGAGTCTGGAATACAAGTTATTTGAATGAAATATTCATTGATTTTGCATAGAGATCCAAATGATTTATATTTCGATACAGTTTTAGATATTTATGTATAATAAATTACTGTAGTACTGTGATAATGTAAAAGATATCGCCACTGAATGTATCGCATTTTAAATTTTTTTAAATGAAATTGCATTTCAGTTGAAAAGTGTTTCATAATCAATGCTTATGCATGATTGATCTTTCTTGTGATATATGTTGTTGATAGAGCACAGACGTAGCTCATATTGATGTATATTGTTTCGGATTTTCCCAATTAAATTTTGTCAATATTTTCTAAATAATGTTTAACTTATCTAATGGAACATAATTTTCAGCATTTTCAAGTTAATTCATTTCTTGTTGGAGGCACGATCGCCTTAACACTTACCTGGGCCCTTACGGGCTTCCTTTTCAATCATTAGAGGGGATATATAAATAAGAAAATGCATTGAAATGAAACTTTCGATTTTAAGCAATAAAAACTGGTAAATGCATAGAGATTGAATATGCATATGATTCTAGTTGGACACAATCGAATTGTTAATGACTTTATCTTAACATGTTTATAAGAATTTACGGGCTAGTGACGGCGTTTGTTTCGTTGCGACCCCTTCACCTCCCACTTACACTGCCTCATATTATCATACCACTTTATTGCGAAGAAACTTCCACAATTTTTAGATATAGATGGTTTTCTTATTCATTTTATACAAAAATTATGTTTTAATATTTAAGAATAAATATGCATTGAATGTTTTAATTTTTTTTAAAAATAATCTTGAACAGTTTAATGCAAATACAGGCACCTCATCGGCTGAGTGGCCCTTGGTTCGTTCATGTGTTTTACCTCCTCAGAGGGTGCAGTACCAAAAAATTAAGGTTTCACTAGTATATAATTTGAAAACATAACACATAATATATCAAACGAACGAGATGTTTAGTTGCCTTATTATAACTGGATGAAATGCAAATTCGTCAAAAAAGTTTTTGGGATCTACCTATTGGTGCCATTCCACAGTTGAGCTTCTTATGCTGCAAACAGACTGCGCAAGATTTCAGAAATAATAGATTTACGTATTCTACCTTAAAATATAGTTTGAAAGGAACGATAGTTATTTATTTATTTGTTTATTTCTTATTTATTTATTTATTTATTTATTTATTTACAAGAATGCAAACTACAAGATAAAGTCCCACTTAACAGTTTTCAAGATAAAATATAGTGCAACATATTTACCGATAAAATATAAGACAAATAAAACACAAAATATTAACAGCAAGTAATGTATTTGCTATCTTCCATTGAAAAAAAACGGTGTTAATGTTCAAAATTAGTCATTGTAAAATTCGCTATAGTCGATAGCAGGGATACTGCTCTGGCCCCAGTATAATTTAATCTCATTATTTTATGGTCATTCATACATTTACTTGAAATCAACATATTAGGTATAAATGACGAATTAAAATTCCGCTGCTGTTGTTTATTAGAGTAAAAGTTTAAATGGGTTTTGCTAGCCATAGTGACTGATAACTTATGTTAGGATAAAAAAAAATCATCATATGTTAATTACATTATGTATTACATTACATATTTTTGACAATTAGTTACATACAATTTTAAGTAATACTCAAAATGTCCAAAATAGGACATTTTAAAACCTAATAGGAGTGGTTGAATGTATTCATTAACTTTTACAACGGATTTTGATAAATTGTAATATATTACATAATATTGTGTAAATTTAATCATGTTTTTACATAAACAGCATGCCAAAAAATATGTTTTCCTTTATACCTACAAGATCCGTCACTCACACAATAGAGCCGTTTTTCCGATGAAACTTCTCCCATTAGCAGTGTATTCTCCTATAAATGTCGGAAAACGTTGAACTTTACTAAATGAATGAGAATCCATTGCACACAAAGTGGGAAAAAAGCTGCATTATGAGTGTAAAAGAGGGAGACAACAAAGGAACTGGGAAGTGTCGAATTTATGTTTTTGTTGCTGAAGTTTTTATGTGGACAACATAAAAAAACATATACCATCCTTTAACACACACACACACACACACACACACACACATATATATATATATATATATATATATATATATATATATATATATATATGTATATATATAAATAAAAATTTATATTTTTTAATCGAAAACTGTGCATACTACGGTAAGTACAAAAAAAACCGATCTCTAGCTTATCTGTTACAAATAAGTAACTATGGACCAAGACTGAAGATAAAAATATTAGGTAACTTATCACAATAATGGGGATGGGGGAATTATTAGTATACATAGCTCATAATTAAATAGTATATATAAATAAATATAAATATATCAATTAAAAAAGAAAACACGTCAAAAATGAGAAAATGCAATAATAATTAGCTCAAGATTAATACATGGAGAGCAACCAGTTGAAACTACATAAAAAATGACGGTTAGTTCGAAATTGCATTCTCGTCAGGTCAGCCATAGAATTCGAATTAAAACCGATGGAATAGCCAGTTTCTGACAATGACGATAATATTTGACTATGGACACCATTGGAACTGTCTACTGGCTAGTGGAAGGAGAAATAATAAATACCAAATGAATTTATTATTTCATCATGGGATATTAATTATTCCAATCATGGGATATTAATTGCATCTTTATAAAAATGTTGCATGTGAGTATAAATAAATTATTCTGTTTGGACTAATAATTCGCCAAAATTCCTTAATTTCAATTTACCTTATGTTAATTCAGTGTCAATAACATTGTGCCGTAAAGTAAAGTCATTGATTTCTGTAAATAAAGTTACAATAAAGTTACACTCTATGACAAAAAAAAATCGATTCAGCCCTCAAAATAATCCGATAGTATTGAAACTTTAAATGCAAACACCTTTCGACCGAATATGCAAATGATCAAAAATTTGCAGCCAATAAATGAATAGTCGGAACTTCTGCGCATTGAAACTGAGCACCATGGTGGTGCTTATAGGGAACTAACCTCGCTTTCAGGAACAAAACGTGCAGTGGATTTCGATTGCGTTTACGTACCTTGATTGTAACAATGCCTCGCCGGTGAATTCGCGGTCACTACGAGCATATGAAGGAGTTTGAAAGTGCGGGCAGTCGGACTGCATGAGACTAGATAGGGTACACCGGCGAATCGCTCGGCATTTGGCTAGGAGCGATGCAGCAATTAGACGATGTTGGCAGGAATGGGTACGGAATGGCAGATTTAAGCGGGCAGCGGACGGCGTAGAGCGCCGACAGAACGGGAAGATAAAGCGATTGTCAGAGCAGCTGTGACAGCACGAGATTCGTCGTTATCAACAATCCATCGTGTGAGAAACACGTAAGTGACCACCCGGACCTTTAATACAAGACTACGGGAGCGGAATCTATACTCGCGGTGCCCATTACGCCGCCTACTACTGATCAGTATGCACCGTCAACAGCTATTGCAATGGTGCCGGATCAACTTGGATTTGTTCGGATTGGGAACGAAATGTCTTCAGTGATGAGTCCCGTTTCGAACTGAGTCCCGACGACCAGCATAGATGTGTCTGGAGACAGGCCGGACTTCGCCAGAATCCTACTCTTACTGTCACATGCCATACGGCCCGACAACAGGGACTTATGTTCGAGGGTGCTATTTCATTTGATAGCCGGGCCTCTTTGATAATCCTCCGTGGCACCATTACGGCACAGCGGTACGTTGCCGACGCTCTACGACCCGTTGAATTGCCATTCCTTTCGCGGCACCCCGGTCTAACTTTTCAGCAAGATAAAGCCATGCCACCCACGGCATGCCTCTCTATTGATTGTCTGCGTGCTTACGACACACTTCCTTGGCCAGCCAGACCCTCAGATTTCTCGCCTATTGAGCACATTTGCGCTGAGATGGGGCGTCGCCTACTACCATCACAAAATGCAGACGAATTAGCTCGTCAATTGGAGACCATTTGGAACGATATCCCTCAGAATACCATCCAGCAACTTTATGCATCAATGCCAGTCGGGTAACAGATTGTATAGAAGGCCAGAGGTGGACCAACGCCATATTGACACGCTGACTTTGTATAGATCTTTCAGTGCAATTAATCATCCAATTGTTTTGAAATTCTAATCATTTCTGTTTCTGTACACCTATATTACACGTACCAAAGTTTATCTAATTTGGATGATTCTTTCTTGGTGCGTAGATTTTTTTTTTGTCTTAGAGTGTATATGCTTCCCATATCAGAGTTTCTTCTTCTTCGACCCAGACCGTCCGACCTACCAGAAAGGTGTAAGGTATCTGTTTGGACGGCCGGGAAGTGCCACCCAATTTAGACCGGAACCCAGTGGGGGAGGCATCCACAGGGACCGTACCCTCTTTCCCCTACCACCAACTTCTCGGAAGGACTTACGGACCCACATGTTTAACGTGATCGTACTCCGCATGAACACGGCGGCAGTTTGGGCAGCGGCGGGAATCGAACCCGGGACTACCGAGTGCAACCTCCGCGCGCTACATATCAGAGTTTGGACCATCAACACATAATACTAATTAATAAAACATTTAAATCTGATAAATCATAATATTAAATGTTAAATTTGGTATTTCCAACGGCCCATAAAAATTCAGAAGGATAAAGAAATGCAGCCTGTTGGCTTATTGTAGAAATTACAGATTTCTGTTTTAATAGAATACCGTCTAAAACAGAATTTTTTAAATAAAAGTTCATAAAATAGAATTTATATTAAAATTTAATCAATCAAGTTGCAACGTTAACTATATGTTGTAAAATTTTCATTCTTATCAAAACAATATTCATACATAGAGCTTGCATAGTCGTGAAAGCTCCTATTCGTCCAAAACTCTATCATAAAATCCAGTGACTATTAAACTTCGTCCAACAATGTCTGAACTAGATTAATTAATGGACTAATTTTACACGGAAACCGAGGAATATTGATCTAATTAAAAACATTAGAAGGAAATTACAGCGGAAAAATAATGTCGAAAAGAGAGATTTAATTAGATTAAGGATAAAGAGACAATAATTTAATTTGTTATTTTCTTTTATAAAATTTAATTAAGGAATTTTTTTCTTTCAGTCCAACCCTTAGTATAGAAAAAAAAAGAAAGTATTACATTTGTGTTAAAAATTCCACTATCGGAATGTAATGACTTTTTTTCGAAGATATCTCAATCTGAATCAAAATATTTTTACTTTTCCTTTAATACATAGTAACGTATAGGGAAAGTATTAGAATCGTATCGAAAATTTCAACTTGAGTTTTCGACAGATATATACCTTTCGAGCACCATACAACACGAAAACACTATTTTCAGAGTGACGTCGGTATGTGTGTGTGTGTGTGTGTCCACTCTAACTCAAAAGCTAATTTCATAAAATTTTATAGGTCAGTTTGTTGTGGATAACAACTAGCGCTGATTATATTTTGGTACGATTCGGGATAAAATAACCTGCGTTGCAAATAGCTCTTCAAAAATTGCATGTATTTACTCTTGCTAAAAAACTCCGCAAGGATGGTGAAAATGTGAAGAAGTAACTAAACTTGCTGAAATATATTAATTAAGTACTACTTCTTCGTGCAATTTTTGACAGCACGGCGAATAAGACTAACCCCATGATTCTAGGAAGGACCGTTTCCGAGATAGTTTAATTATTTGGAATTTTGGAGAACTAAAAACTTCAAATTTCATTAATTTGCCAAATGAAATTAACATGCATTAAAACTGCAAATCTGATATAATATCAGAAAAGTATCCATGTTATTTTCTACAATTAAACTCAATGTAATGCATCATGAAATACAAAATAAGAAAATTAGTTTGATTCTGTAGTGAAAGTCATGTGCTGCCCATATTAGATTTTTATTGATGTCTTTGTGTTTGTGGCTACGATGTCTATGAAACAAATTCCACGATTGAGTTATTTTTTCAAAGCAATCTGACCAACAGCATTTTTCCAAACTCTGTCGTTAGTAGTTCTACATCGTTCGATAGACGGCGCTCCTAGTACGGAGCTACAAACGCTTTTGTGTTTGTAATAATGTTTGTAGCTCTATACTAGCATTTTCGTTTCACAACATGAGCGCTCTCAATTGATCGAAACGGAACTTCGATCGACAAATTTTAAATAAACCTTGTACTTTTTGAAAGAATTTCCTAAATTGTTAAAATCATTGAGGTCTGAAAACGGTGTATAATTATGTTAGAGAACATTTTTAAATAAGCCATTTTTTTACATAATTAAAAGCTAATGACACAATTTTATTCTAATATGAGCTGTTCCCGATATCTTGAATGTTTGAGATCTGAAATAGAAAACGTTAAAATCAACACATTACTCTTACCACAATCAAACCACATAATGCTTTACTTGTAATTTTAAGCAGCAATAAAATAAATTGTTTCAGACTTATAAATTATTTTATAAAGTAATATAATTGTTTAGCTAAATTGTTTAAGAATTATACCAAGCCATTCTTCCGATTGTTAAATTTTGCGTTTCCAAATGAACACTCGGAAGAATTGAAAGTTTTCCATTACTTTGAGTATACTTATTATATTCAATAACTGTGAAAAAGAACCAGTGAAAGCAAATCTAAATTTGTCACACATAAAAATAGCTAGACCGATCCAGTTTTTCTGACCGATCAAATAAAATTTTGTCGAAACCGATCCAAAATATTTGTTTCTCTAACATTTTTTTTTTTCAGAAAATACTTTGATATAAAATTTCTAGAAAAAATGGAAGCGCGATACTATTTAATTCGCGTTTAGAGATGCACAAGGCTTGTATATTTATTTTCAATAACATTTTCCTATACTGTAGAACAACACTCGTGGGATAGATTCTTTCAAACAGTTGACTATTTGCTTCGTTGAACCTTCCCACATTTTCCCTTAGAATTCTATCATAAAATACAGTAACTGAGAAAGCTCCGTGAGATATGGAGTTCTTACAAGGTAATTAAATGGATAGAGTTTCAGTCAGAAGCAATGAAAGGAAATAAAAGAGAAAAAAAGAATCGGAATAAAAATAATTAATTATAATTTAAAAATATTGAGCATAGCAGATATTAAGTATGACGTTTTAAGGTGATATAGAATTATATGCAAAAATATGAAACATTACCTATAAAGCATCTTTTCTCAAAGTTTTAAAGATAAAAGGAATTTAAATATATTACAAGCTATTTTTTTAAATACGTAAAATATTTGTTTCTTTACCATTTTTATTTTCAGAATTTTTTTTATATAAAATTGCTGAAAACTGTTTGACTTTAAAATGCTTTTCTCTCCTATCAATAAAATAAACTTTTCTTCTTTAATGTATCTTAATGAATAATGGAGCTTAATAATTAAGGCATTTATCAAAATTTCTTGTCAATGCGTTGGGCAAACTAAACGTGCCTTAAAGTACGTTTGATATAACTTCAAGATTGTGGCAATAACTAAACAAGAAAGATCAATCATGATAAAGCATTGATTATGAACCACTTTCCAACTGCAATGCAATTTCATTTAAATATCTCTAAAATGAGATACATTCAGCGGTAATAGTTTTAAACTTATAACAATACTAAAATAATTTCTTATATACGAAAACTTAGAACTTCATCGAAAAAATGAACTTTCTTCAAATGAGGTCAATAGAATATAGATCGCCTGACTCTCTATGAAAAAGCAGTAAATATTTCATTAATACACTTTGTTTCCATTCCTTTCATTCATCCCAATACTACAATAATTTATTTTACTTAAATAATTAAAACCACGGAGGTAAAAGTAATTTAACTCTATGCTTAAAACTTCATCGAAAGAGTCTGCTATAAAATCACCTACGTCTCTATATAAAATCAATGACTGTTTTATTCATATCAGCTATGTTTCAGACTCCAGAGCTAAATAATTTTGGCATTAAAGAAATTCAGCAATTCTTATACAACTCATCTTACAGATTCATGTGTTTACAAATTAAGATTCGTTGTAGAAATAATCAAAGTTTGATGATCATTTAAACTCAAATATATTCAAATTGAGTTGTTTCAAAGTACAGATGCACATAAATTAAGTAAAAATAAAGCGGTTTTAAGACGGATACAACACTAAACATAAATTAAAAAGAACTTTAAAAATCACGATTTTGACACAAGATGGATGGTATTGATCGTTTAAACTCAAATATATTGTAAATGTGTTATTTCAGAATATGGATGTACAAAAATTAAATAAAAATAAAGCGGTTTTAAGACGGATGCAATACTAAATATAAATTAAAAAGAACTTTAGAAATTACGATTTTGACCAAAGATGGATGCCATATTTTATTTTGAAGTGGGTCACGTGATCTCTCCATATAAAGGGTGTAATTATTATTTTAAATTTTATTTAAAAAACTACTGAATATATTTTGATGAATTTTTTTATATATTTCTTGGGATAATTTGCATGTTTCATAAAACTTTCGAAGCAATTTACGAATTTTAAATTCATTTAAAAAATGTTTGAAAAATTAGGTCCAATGGGGTTCAATGTATTTCATTTTTTCAACCCGAGTTCAATCCAAAACTAATTGGGTGATGTTATTCATTTATATTCCCATAGGTCCCACAGACAGTCTGAACAACATACTAAAATTTCATTTTTATAAAGTCATTTTTACGGCAGTTATCGTGCGAACGGACAGATAGACAGAATGAAGTCATAAACACTTTCCAACTATGTTGTAAAGTGTTAAAAATGAAATCTTCAATCGCTAATTACTGCCGGATCGCTAGTCACTGGTTTGATATTTCTTTTACCTGCAATATTGAAAAGTGCTCTTCAGATTCTGGTTTGTGTGTTTTTGTGGCTTTTAATATAAAACAAATTCCGGCAAATGGGGTAAATGGCTTGCCAATGACACTCTTCTTCTCTGAGGTAAGGCATGACAAATTCTACTTACTTTTTTCTGTGCACACGTTCCCACATCCCACTTTGGATCCATATATTTAGCATTTTATTAATTTTCTTGTTAGGATGCTCTTTTATCACATTAGGTGGCGCTACAACACTAGTATATGTCTCCTAACAATTTTTCTGCTTGTGCTCATTTGGCGTTCAAATCTAGGCTTGTTCACACTGAAGACAGAAATCTAATGATTTTAGAAATATAGGTCAGTTTACCACACCTTATCGGCGCAGCTATTTTCGTTGCATGTTCTGCTGTAATATATAAAAATTTCGAAATTTTTATACACGTATTGCTATAACACTAATTGAGAAAAAATAACAAATATTTCAGTAACTTCATCACTTTCACAGTAACAGAATAACGTATTGGCGGAATTACAAAGGACCTGCCAGAATGTGAGATGTGCCAGTATTTCACAGATAAGTGAAGCCAGAGTTTATTCTACAAAAAAGCATCGGACGTATCTATGATGTTGTGCTTCTTCCTTTTCTGTATGAGTTTTAAAATGTCATGCTAAATATGAAAATCTTAATTATGTAAACATGTTTTGCCAACTATCATGCTTGATGATTGCAAAATTAAAGGATATCCACCGGTTTTGGAAATAAAACATTTCTTTCATTAGGAAAGATATCTCTTCTTTAGTTTTAATAGGTAACACTAATTTTCGCATACGTTCATTTCGTACATATTCAGTATTTTAATATTTTGAACGAATATTTTACAATAACAATATTTTATCCGTAAATGTATTGTATTGCATTTTTTCTTGCAAGCTGTTGCTGGGATTTTATCCTGTAAGTTGTACTCCTTTGAACAAATAAATTGATATTTAATAAAAATAACAGCAGTAAGGTTTCGGACAGATGCCTTATTAAAGTGATATATTAATGTACAAACTTTAAGTCATCCATGAAATTTCAAATCTAATGACTACCAAACAAGACCGATATTAATAAAACTATACTAATGTCAGTTCCAATCATTTCGACTCTTATTGGGTTGAAGACTATACCAATAAACACATAAAGGTCCGTCTTACTGAATATGCTATCGATTATTATATTAATAAATCGTTTGCAATTACACATATTTTAACTTTACCGAATAATAGATACAAAATCCAACAGTTACAATCAATATGCTAAAATAATAATGATTTCAAAAATTGTAATATTCCTAATAATTCACTTATATCAACAGTGGTAATTTACAAATTTACTTGAATAATCCAAATAAAATATTGGATGTTAATAATTAAATCATAATACTGCAAACTGCCATATTTTATGAATTCCATCAAATAGATTTTACGCCAGATAGGATAGAAAGTTCTATACAAACATATACAACATCACTCACAGAGACGAATACATTCAAAATGTGTCCACCACATGACTTTCTCTACTAAATAAATTTTGGTTTTGTGAGAAAATATCGAAAACTTCTCTATTACTAGATGTTGCTTAAAATGAATAGCTCTAGATTGCTAATGCTAATTAAAATAAAAATACAGAATTTTATGTAATTGGCTTGATTGTTTCGTGAAATACGTAAATGTAAAATGTGAAACTTAAAATTTCCATCTTTTGAAAGACTCATGATTGCTTACTACATGATAACTAATAGTGTCTGTTTAATTCTGGTTAAACATACTACTTACAAAACATTCAGTTAATTGGTAATAATGGATATTTTAAAGAATTCCTCTATATAAACTAAACATGTGTTATATATCCAGAATGGAGCGTGTTATTGTTCTGTTGGTTATGTCAGTCGCTTTAAAATAACATATCGCATTGCTATTTATGCCACACATTTTAACATAAGTACTATGTATATTTTTAATTTTTTTAATTTATGAATAAAAAAATGTTTGAATAATTGAAGATTTTTACCTGGGTAAAGATCTCCCATAATCAACATGTTTCTGACCTTTCTGAATCGGAAAAATTGTACCAATATTAATTCGAACAGTTCAATATGTTCCAGAAATTTAGTTAAAAAAATCAATGAAAAGTTGGCTCCCGTTCGATGGAGTTGATCTGGCTGTGAATGAATAACATCCTTCTTGTGGGTGGTTTTTCTTCTTTATACATTTTCAAATCTGTTTAAAATGTCGAAATTATAACCATTATGTTTCAAAAATTAAGATTCAAAATCCAGTTCTGTATCCTCCTTGTAGAGCTTTCAAAGGTATATAAATGAGATCTTATAGTTCATAGCTGTTTTCTATAGAAAACAGCAGATAGCAAGTTTTCTATAGAAAAGCTCGTTTCAAGCATTCCTAAGCTCGAATCGAACGTTTTTGATGTGATATATGTGTATGTGTGTCAATGAGTCTGTGGAAACGATACATCTCAAACGAACAAAGTTTTCGAACAAAATTTGGCACAAAAATTACCATCCGTGAATACTGGAAGCAGATTTATGTTAAACACAATCGAACGTTCGGAAGACCCCCAAATTTTCTAATGAAATTTTGAAAGAATTATCAAGAAATCAGAACCTTCAACCGTGTTACGTAAATAAACATTTCTTATGTAATGTTTTATTAGAAAACGATTGACAGAAATTTTAGAACACCAGCATAGACCAATCTTGAGATATTAAACATTTTTCAAATAAATTTATCAAAAACATCA
This sequence comes from Amaurobius ferox, assembly GCA_951213105.1. Lineage (NCBI taxonomy): Eukaryota > Metazoa > Arthropoda > Arachnida > Araneae > Amaurobiidae > Amaurobius > Amaurobius ferox. The sequence goes on from OX578134.1 coordinate 30,814,747, forward strand.
CTTAAAATTTAAAAAAAAGTATTAACTATTGTGAAATGTCTTCACTTTTCATATGTAATATGATGTGATAAACGTGTTAATTAATACCGTTCTCGTAAATCTTTCACGCCGAAAGAAGAGCACCTTTCTGGTAGGTCGGACGGTCTGGGTCTCAACAACAACACCGAAAGAAGATGTTTCGTGTAATGGTTTTGTACTTTGACTCCTAACAATTATCTTGCAGTCACATATACGTAAGAAATGCTCTTCTCATCGTTAGACTGTAACGATTGGCGATAAATTTGGCGAACTCGACGCTAATTTAACAAAACATCGCCAACTTGTCGAAATCTTGCCCCAGATTGACGAAAATATAGTTAAAATTGCAAAAATTGCTCAGATCTTAACTAGAGATATCCCAACTAGCCATTATTTACAGCAAAAAATTCGAGAGCAATTGGTGATAACGTCTAAATTGTGATGTCCATTATTTTCAGATTAAAATCGTATGCAATTGATTCAATAGCGAGATTATTTTATTAAGAAATTTTCCTTTTTATATGGAAATTTAATTTATATTTCATCATGGGAAAATAAATAATGGCACGTGCTAGAGTTTTAAAAATACCTGTATTCGTTTTCCTTATTACTTTCGGTATTTAAACATTCATGAATATAATCACTCTGTATATCTAAATATTTAACTGGCAACAAATACATTTTTCAAAATTCTTATTTTCTTGTTCCCTGCTTTAAAGTATATAACTCGCATTTTAATGGTGACATAGCGTGCTTCAAATGCTCAACCATTATAGAAAAACGGACAATATTTTTCATAGTCTTTGGAAAAAAAATGTATTGACAGTTTTGAATGCCTTCTGTTCTACATATGGTTGCCATGGGAGGAAGCAAACTCAATCACATTTGTAAATAGGGTTGAAAAATGGCGAACCAGATTTGTAAAGACATTTATATTCGGAAATTGAGTTTTCAGATGGCATTCGCTTCGATCCATATTTAAAAGATTTTAGAAGAGCGAATTGGTATTTCACAATAAATAAAACTGCTGCTTGTGAGAAAATAAAATATCCTCGAAGAAAGCAAGGCATAGGAAAATTAGGTAACTACAACTTTTTCAAGAAGATTTTGAAGGTGGTTTTTACTTAGGTCTAAAATAGTGTGTCCTTAAAAAGACTCTAAGAACAATTGCTCCTTAAAGGGAAAAGGTTATTCAAACAGAGCGAAGCGAGAATTCGTTAGTGGGGGTTTCAGCAATTAAAATGGGAACCTGTGGGAAAGAGATTTTAAGTAATACTTTTAATATTAAATTCATTTAATTCATAAATATGGTCGTAAATTCATACATAGTGGATTTATTATTTAATCGTACATTGCTTTATTGTGCCGCTAAAAACCCTCCAATTATTTACTTTTGCGTGAGTCCTGTAAAGGAATTATTAATTAATAAAATGCTAAATGAATCACACCATTTTAACTTTAACAAAAACATTTATTAAAAAACATAAATACTTTTATTACAATACATAACAATTACAATATTTAATTATATTATTTCAGTGGAGGGGACATATGTGACCAGAACGGAAAATCCTAAATAGTGGTTATGACCAGATATCATTTTCAATGGGCACATACCTTCAAACTTGTTTTGCACTTGGTCAGCATCCGTATTTATATGTCGTCCATTTACCGGCGTCCATTAACTCTTGTCGTCCATTAACTCTTGGTGTAATACTCCCACACGTAAATTCGTGAACATATTATACTGCTGTAACTCTGCACAAATCAATATCTATCCACGATTTTTTAATATCTACGGAGCACTCTACATTTCTAGTTGTCGTTATGTCATAATGTCGGGGAATTATCAGAGCAAGTCATCGTTGTTGTCGTCATTATTTAGTCATCGCTGCTCTTGTCGTTGATCAGTGTCCTTCCTCGGTCACAAGTTCCAATTCCCTCCATTTGTCGGGATGTCATTCCCCCCTTTGCTCTCATTCGAAGCATTGAATGTGACGTAACAAGCTTCATCTGAATTGGCTAGCATTCCATCCAATGCCGTTCTTTACATTATTTTAAGAGTTCGTTCGACCCCTTCTGGCTTGAGTTCCCTAATTTATGGTTTCAGTTGACCTTTGGGTTCACATGTTGTAATCCCTGGCGTCTTTTTGACTGGACGTATTGTTGCCGTTTCAGACACCATAAATTTGTACATAAAAGTGTCTCATCACAAACACAGTACTTCGTGTAAGATCTATTTCTGGTCTCACAGAACCCAACCATGAACATATCAACATAAGCTGATAAAGGAGCCTTTGCTTTTGTTCATGAATACGAAAGTAACGGTCTGGAAGATAGCATTAGTATGGGATTTAAAATAAAGCTAAAAGAAAAACAAGAAAGATCAATCATGCTTAAAGCATTGATTATGAAACACTTTCCAACTCCAATGCAATTTTATTTAAACATGTCTAAAATGCATTACATTTCTCGGTAATATTTTAAAACTTATCACAATACTACATTAAATTATTATATTCAAAAACTTGAACCTTCATCGAAAAAAATGAACTTCATTCAAATGACGGCATTGAAATATAAATTGCCTGGTTTAAACATATCTAAAATGTGATACAGTCATCGGTAATAATTTTAGAATTATCATAATACGACGATAATTTATTATATTTGAAAATTTCATCGAAAACAACTGAAATTCATTCAAATGACGTTATAGAAAACATAACACGCCTGGCTCTCTCTATAAAGGCAGCATTTCATTCATAAATAATTTCCCATTCATGTCATTCATCACAATACTATAATAATTTATTTTATTTAAAAATTAAGACCATGGAGCTACAAGTAATTAAACTCTATGCGTAAAACTTCATCGAAAAAAATCGTCCTTCTCCTTGTAAAATCAATGAATATTTCATTCATATCAGCTATGCAGACTCCATGAACTAAATGATTTTGTGTTAAAGAAATACAGCAATTCCAATACAACTCATTCTACATATCTTGCTGTTTGCATTTTACATAGGTAAAAAATAGGCTTCGTTGTAGAAATAATCAAATTTTGATGAGCATTTAAACTCAAATATATTGTAATTGCATTGTTTCAGTATGTAGATGCACAGAATGTAAGCAAAAAAAAAGTGGTTTTAGGACCGATACAACGCTCAATATGAACTAAAAAGAACTTTAAAATACACGATTTTGAGACAAAATGGATGTCATACATCATTTTGAAGTGGATCACGTGATCTTTTCATATCATGGTCACGTGATCCCTTCATATAAGGGGTGTTATTATTATATTAATTTTTATTTAAAAAACTACTGAATATATTTCGCTGAATTTTTTTTATATATATATTTCATGAAACAATTTGAATATTACCTAAAATTTTCGAAGCAATTTGTGAATTTTAAATCCGCTTAAAAAATGCTTGAAAAATTAGATCCCATAGGGCTCAATGCATTTCATTTTTCAACCCTGGTTCAATCCAAAACTAATTGGATGATATTATTCATTTATATTCCCATAGGTCCTACAGACCGTCTGAACAACATACTAAAATTTCATTTTGATTAAGTCATTTTTACGACAGTTATCGTACTAACGGACAGACAGACAGACAGACAGACAGACAGAATGAGCAAAGTCGTAAACACTTTTCAACTTCGTTGTAAAGTGTTAAGAACGAGAATTTTCTAATTCAAGAATTAAATCCTAAACTCTTTGTTTTGATGCAACGGCTATTTAAATCGAGCCCAGCCAACATAGAAACATACCTAACAAAACTTATTGATATACTTGAGCATTAATAAATGTTCAGGTATATCAATTTTATATTACTATACGAAATTTCCTTAGAATAAAATATGCAGGCTTCAGTTGGTCTGAACATTTTATACATTTATCTGTAGCAGTTGCTTTTGAAATAAATTCCAAACTTATGTCACATTTGGAACATTTCTTACATGTTAAAGATGTATTGTCCCCTCAAGGGGTTGTCCCCTCAAGGGGTTGTTGATATGCCTTTAAATGAATAGTGGACAGTGGAAGAATTGCGTTTTATCTCATATGAATAAAATAAATATATTTGAACATAAATTGTAGCCTCAGTGACAGTAAGACAAATTGCTATATGCGTAGTGTTTTGCGAATATCTTTGGAGAGCGACGAAATCCGTGATATTACGCAGGCAACTGAAAACTCGTAGAATTTTAAAATCAGGCAATAATAATTTTAAGTTCAGGCAACAAGAATTTTAAGCTCAGGCAACAGGAATGTTAAGCTTAGGCAGCAAGAATTTCAAGCTCAGGTTTCACAAGTTCCAATGTCTAAGTTCATAATCATAGAATCTACTCATATGGGCTTCCTAAAACAGAGAATCAAAGAACGAAAGTCTAAAGAGAGTTAATGAATTTGAAACCGGTCCAAAGATATTTTATGATGTATCAGATGTGAAATCTCTAGTTTTAAGATTGTCTCTCTCAAATGTATTGTGACTAGATCTAAAACACATATCGAACGTTGCAATGAATAATTCATAATAAAATAAGGCAATCTTTTACAGTTAAAACAATAAACTAAAGTTTAACGAAGGAACACTTATAGTGCCAAATCCAAGCATAAAAATTATAAAAAGCAATTCAAATATAAATACAAAGAATATAACAATAAAATAATTATAGAAATGAAACACAACTTATTCAATACATATCGTTTCAACTTATTCTAATACTTTTGAATTAAATGTACTTTAAGAGGTTCATGCTATAATAAATATTTGTTCACCATGTGATATTTTATTGCCAACCTAAGAAAACTTTTGCAAGTAATTTCTGATATGGATTCATTAATTAAGCGGGATTTTGTAACAGCTTGTCCTCCTGGTTTAATTATGTAGTTCCCATAAGAAGTCATTTTTCGAATATGCAACGAAAACGCATTTGTAAATGGAATAGTGACCAATTTTCTATGCTTACGTTTAGAATTAATGGTATTACAAAAATTTCAATTACAAAGTTTTAAACATTGTGTTTTAATATTACTTGATTCTTATTTTATAGTCCGAATTTTAGTTATTTTATCGAAAGAAGTAAGATTTAAACATTTGAATTTTTAATCAAACTTCACTAAACTCCTGTTGAAATAAGAAATAAATCAGCAAAATATATGCATATACCATTCCATTGTTATATATATACATATGTGTGTGTGTGTGTGTGTGTGTGTGTCTGTTCCGTATACAAATCCACAGTTTTTGACGCTATTATGTTTTCAAATTTAGTATGGTTATTTTGCACTTCACATTGGGTGCCCTGTCCTTATTTTAAGTTTTCTGTATAAGTACCCTGGCTTAGCGAAATATTAATGTAGCCAATTTTCTCTCCAAAATATCATTTGATGAAATGAATGTCACATTATTCAGCAACATAATTTAAATAAATATGTTTATATGGCAGACTATTTTTAACACTTTACAACAAAGTTGAAAAGTGTTTATGACATTGTTCATTCTGTCTGTCTGTCTATCTGTCTGTCTGCCTGTCTGTCTGTCCGTTAGCACGATAACTGCCGTAAAAATGACTTAATCAAAATGAAATTTTAGTATGTTGTTCAGACGGTCTGTAGAACCTATGGGAATATAAATGAATAATATCACCCAATTAGTTTTGGATTGAACCCGCGTCGAAAAAATGAAATACATTGAGCCCTATGGGACCTAATTTTTCAAATATTTTTTAAGCGGATTTAAAATTCACAAATTGCTTCGAAAATTTTAGGTAATATTCAAATTGTTCCATAAAATATATAAAAAAAAATTCAGCGAAATATATTCAGTAGTTTTTTAAATAAAAATTAAAATATTAATTACACCTCTTATATGAAACGATCACCTGACCATGATATGAAACGATCACATGACCCACTTCAAAATAATATATGGCATCCATCTTATTTCAAAATCGTGATTTTTTTTAAGTTCTTTTTAATTCATATTGAGTGTTGTATCCGTCCTAAAACTACTTTATTTTTGCTTAAATTCTGTGCATCTACATACTGAAACAACGCAATGACAATATATTTGAGTTTAAATGCTCATCTAAATTTGATTATTTCTACAACTAAGCCTATTTTTCACCTATGTAAAATGTAAACAGCAAAATATATAGAATGAGTTGTATTAGAATTCCTGTATTTTTTTAACACAAAATAATTTAGTCCATGAAGTCTGCATGGCTGATATGAATGAAATATTAATTGATTTCATAAAGAGAAGGACGATTTTTTTCGATGAAGTTTCAAGCATAGAGTTTAATTTTTTGTAGCTCCATAGTCTTAAACAAAATGTTTAAATAAAATAAATTATTATAGTATTGTGATGAATGAAATGAATGGGAGAAAGTTATGAATGAAATCCTGTTTTTATAGAGAGATCCAGGCGTGTTATTTTTTCTATGACGTCATTTGAATTAATTTCAGTTGTTTTCGATGAAGTTTTCAAATATAATAAATTAACGTAGTATTATGATAATTCTAAAACTATTACCGAGGAATGTATAACATTTTAGAGATGTTTAAACTCGGCAATTTATATTTCAATGCCGTCATTTGAATGAAGTTCATTTTTTTCGATGAAGGTTTAAGTTTTCAAATATAATAAATTAATGCAGTATTGTGATAAGTTTCAAAATATTACCGAGGAATGTATTGCATTTTAGACTTGTTTAAATAAAATTGCATTGAAGTTGGAAAGTGTTTCATAATCAATGCTTTAAGCATGATTGATCTTTCTTGTTATTCTATTCGTACGATTGAAATAACTAATAAATGTATATCATTTTTTTTTATAAATGAACAGTATTATATTTTTGAGTGTGTTTATGGCATTCATTGTTCACTGTGAATTAAAATAGACATGCACGATTTTTATGGCATTCATTTTTTACTGTTGATTAAAATAGATCTAATGTGGAATTAATATATTTTAGATGTTAACATCTTCGTTGCACATCATACAGCAGCAGTCACTATACTTGGACTGGGACTATTCTCAATGCGCACATGTTTAGCTTGTTCAGCAACACTCTTATCATTTTACATTTTCAGCCATATTTTGCGACCGTTTATGTCTAGCACATTTAGAGTCTCTAGGTATATCGAGTAGATTTTCCACCCTCCATTGTTGGATACACCGCTTCTGGAGCGCCTAGCCCACTGGGCTTCATCTCCTGTAATGATATATGCAATCAAAAACAATACTTTATGCTCCCTAAGGACGGATGTCTTAATAGTTGTAGTGATACTGCAAATGCTGGGATAACCATAGGGTCCCTGTCTAGCTCGCTCACAATCCACAGTTATCAGTAACAACACGGTCTGTACATCATTATACACAATTTATATGGATTATACATTTTTTTTTTAAGTTTGTTAGGATTGTGAGGATAGCAATGTGGTTGCCCTAGGGCGCTTTCGGAATCTCCACTGGTGAGGGTCATATGGTTTAATGCTGAGTAGTTCAGGATTGGGAATTGTGGGGATGTTATTGCAGAAGTTCATAGCTAAATGTTTAATTTCGTCTTTGATAGCTCGCACTCCGAAGTCCCGGTGGATTACGTCGTTGCGAAGATACATGGGGGCTTTTCTAATAGATCTTAACATTAGGTTTTGTACAGTTTGCAGTTTATTTAGGTTGGTCTTTGCAGTGAATCCCCAGACGACGGCTCCATAAAGCAGAATGGGTCTTAGCACAATTTTATACAGTGTTATTTTGTTTTTGAAATTAACGTTGTTTGAGTATAAGATTGAGAAAAGTTTGGCTCTGGCAATGCGGTATTTCTTTATGGTGTTGTAGATGTGTGTGATGAAATTTAATCTTTGATCGAATGTTATGCCGAGGTATTTACATGTTGTGTTGTACTGAATGAGTATGTACTGAATGAGTAAAAGGGGGGGGGGAGCTTCTTTTTTCTTGTAAAGAGGATACAATTGGTTTTGTTGGGGTTAATTTTGATTTTCCACTTCTGAAACCAAGAGGAAAGGGTGTTTATGTGGGTTTGCAGTCTGGAGCGCACATATCTTGGGTTGGAGGCACGGGTGTATATGGCTGTATCGTCCGCGTATAATGCTATGTGTATGTATGGAGATTTTGGAATGTCATTAATGTAAATATTGAACAGTGTTGGAGCCAATTGGGAGCCCTGTGGGACGCCGGCACTGGTGGATCTGTTAGATGAGTAAGTGTTGTTGATGCGGACTGTGAAAAATCTGTTGCGAAGGTACGGGTGTATTAATTGGATGAGAGCATCTGAAACGTTTAGCTTAATTAATTTGTAGATGAGAGCGTCGTCCCAGATGCGATCAAAGGCCTTCGCAACGTCATTAAGTATGGCTCCAGTTGTTATGCCGGCATTCATTCCCTCGGATATGAATTCCGTGACGCGTAGCAACTGGTGTGTTGTAGAATGTTGTGGACGGAAACCAAATTGTTCGGGAATGATGATGTTGTTGTCAGATATAAATTGTTTGAGTCGCGTGTGTATTATGCGCTCCGTGAGTTTGCTGATGGATGTGAGAAGCGTGATGGGCCTGTAGCTTTGTGGGTTGGTAGGGTTTTCTCCTGGTTTCAGAATTGGAACAATCACGCCGACTTTCCATTTCTCCGGGAAGTGTTTAAATTTTAAAATTGCATTGATTAGAAGGGTAATGAAATAAATTATGTTTGTGGGCAGAAATTTAATTGCTTTGTTGTTGATATTGTCTATTCCCAGAGATTTTCTGTTTTTAAGGGATTTAATTTCCTGAATAATTTCAGAGGGGGTGTGGGGTGGATAATATGTGTCGTGGGGGTGTCTCGGAAGTTTTTTTGGGCAGTTTCAATTTTTAGTTCTGTGTCATGGCAGCTAAGGTCTTTATTAATAGTGAACTGTGTTTGATAATTATCGGCCAGTGTGGTTGTGTTGGCTGTGTTATCGCCAGAGAGTCCGTTTGGTGTTTGAATTTGAGTTGTTTGTTTGTTATTATTTTTAAGTACTTTGCAAAAGTTCCAGAGGGAGTTCTCCTGGGGGGCTAGTTAGCTAATGAAGTTTTTCCAGTTATTTTGCTTATGAATTTGAATTTTATGTTTGATTAGTTTGTTAAGAATATTGACTTGGTTTTTAGTGTGAGGGTGTCTATTAACTTGCCAGGTTTTCCTGGTGCGATTTCGTTCTTTAATTATTTTTTTGATAGATGGAGGAAGTTTGTTATATGAGGTGGGGGGGGGGGCGTAGGTTGTGGCATCGGCTTCTTTAATCGTATTGTTTAGTGTCTTGGCGTTGTTTTCTATGTCTGAGGTGTTGTTATAGTTTGCGTAAATTAGGTGTGTATTGGCTAGATTATTTGTGAATTTTGCCCAATTAATGGATTTGAGAGATGGTGTGATAGGGATGTTATGTGTTAATAGGAGGGTGAGTTTAACCGGTAGATGGTCGGAACTAAGGTCATTTAGTGTGGGGATTTCGTGGGGATATGGGATATTATTCATGAGGGCAAAATCGATAGTGGTGTCATAGGCGTTGGGGTTAAGATGAGTGTCTGTGTGTGTGTGGGGGGGGGGAATATGTGTCTGATGTTATTATTGTTTATGAATTCGTTGACCTCTTTTCCATATTTACTAAGTTTTCTGCCATTCCAATTCTTATGGTGCGCATTAATGTCGCCCATAAGAATGACGCAATCATGCATATTAAATAAGGAAGAGAGGTCATCTTTGATGTCTTGTGTGCAATTTTGTTTGACGTATACCGAGGCAATTAAAATGCTAGGAGTGTTGGGGATTTTAAATTTAATAAGTGTGTGTTCTATTATGTTAGTGCTAATCTTGTTTATGTGTGTGTGTTCAATATTGCTTTTAATATAAATTGCCGTGCCACCAAAGGGACGGTTACGGGGCAGAGATTCTCTGGGGGTGTGATGTATTTTGTAGTTGGGAATTTTTATGTTAGCATCGGTGTTTTTCATTGTCTCTTGTAAAAGGATTATGTGGGGATTCTGTTCCTGTGCTAAGTCCCGTAGCTCGTTGATTTTGGAGCCGACGTCGTTGGCATTCCAGGTTAGGATATTTAATGCATTTTGGGGGGGGAGGGGCCATTACTCAGGGATAAGGTACTGATTGAAATACTTGTCGATAAGGATCAGAACATCTAACCCCATATCAACAATAGATTTGTTTGTTAGGAAAATTTGTTGGAGGTCTTTTAAAATGGTTAATATGAATTTTAGGTTGATGGATTTGAATGTGTTTTGGAGTTCTTTAATGATTTGGAGGATGTCTTTTATCGAGAAGGAATCGCTGTTTGAGTTTTCATCTTCTTGGGTGCTTTCATTTGCCTTGGGAGGATTTCGATTTTGAGGGGAGGGGGGGGGGTCAGAATTTCCATTATTATATGGTTTTTGGAGGTTGGGCTGGGTATGCTGATCGGATTATGGTTATCTTGGGTGTTATCTCTTTCTTCTTGCATTTTCTCTACATCTGGGTTCTTTATGGGCACTTGTCTTTGGAGTTTGGGGGGGGGGGGATTTCGTAGGTTTTCTGTTTATTGGCTGCATTATTTAGATTAGTTTGGGAGGTCTGTGTCCTGCTAATAGGCCCATCTAGTTGGAGTTTGGTTTTATGGGTCCTGGAGGGGGGCTGGCATGACTTCTAGCTAGAATATGATTATTTTGTTTCTCTGTATTATTCCTCACCGATGGGATGTCCTGACATTTCATGGATGATATGGTTCTGGCATGCCAAGCATTGCCGGCTTGCGGACTGAAGGTTCTAGGGGGGGGAGTGCTGATTCTACTGGTGCTGGGTTGGCTGGTCTGTCGATAAGCGGTTCTTGGGGTGGGAGGGGTATTTTGTTAGTATTTGGAGCTTTGGGGTCAAATAAATATGGATTTTTGGGGCAGTTTTGATAGTTTGCAGGTAGGGGTCCAAGGCAGTTGGCGCATTTCGCAGGGGTGGTGGTGGGCTTTGTACAATCTTTAGTGGGGTGGTCGCCGGCGCATTTCAAACATCAGTAGTCCCTCGTACACCCGAGGCTGGAGTGTTGCCATTTTTGGCAGAGCTAACATTGCTTGAACGGTTTGGGGACAAAGGGGGTGATGATTGCATATATATAATTTATGTGATTTAGTTTGAAGATATTTTCAAGGTCCGATTAAGGTGGGAGGATTACTAAGAAGTTAGGGAGGGGCTGTTTGGATATTAGGCTTTTTATTGGGGAGACTCGTATTACAGGGAATCCCTGGTCTTCTAAGAATTGTTGAATTTCTTCCGCGGGGTAGGTTGGGGGAGTCCTTTGATCACAACTTTCAAATGACGGTCCGCTTTTAAGTTAATAGAGTGAAATTTGTAGTTGTTGTCTATTAAATATTTTTGCACCCTTCTATAGTGTTCGGCTGTCGTCGTGAAAACGCGAAGCATTTCGCCCGGGCATCATTGTTTGTTAGCTTTGCTAAGTCTATCATCAGTTTTTTCGGATCGTCGTCTACCTCGACAAAAAATGGTTCCGGGTGGTCAGTTCTATTGATGATTCTGTTGGTTGCTGCGTTCGAGGCTTCATTAGTGGGGGGGAGGGGGGCATCATTGTAGCTGAATTATTATCTGACTCGTTTGTATCCATGTATTGAAATTCACTTTCTGTGCAATCGCTGGCCGAGACCTCGGAGTCTCGCTTTTTACTGGTAGTTGAGAGGGAGGGGGAGAATTTTTGCCAGTGGAGTTTCTGAGCTTTCTTTTCGTGTGTCTATTTTTAGTTCTAACTGTCTGGAAGTCGTCATCAGTTTCATTATCGATTATAGATTGTATGTCTGAATGATCAGCTTCATTCCCATCTTGATTATAATTACTTGATTATAATTGATTATTGGCACTGTTGTATTATTGGAATGTTCCATTAAATTTTCGTCGTTATCCCTAACTGTAACTACTGGCAGATTAATTTGGCTAACATCAATTACATGTACATTTTTTCTTTTTGGTTCTATTAAATCTTGTTTAACACTTTTAACTGTCTCCTGGGAGATTTGTTCATTCGAATTTCCACCAATTACATTGTTACTACATTTATCGCTATCGGTGTGATACATTTTAATTAACTCGTTAAGCTTTTTAGCAGATTTGATGTTTTGTTCTACCATGGAAAACATGGGGGGGGGAGCATAAAAGTAAAGCTAAATCATTGCACATACCTCGTATGTCCTGTCCTTTGCATCCGAGTCCATCTTTGTAGCGAGCTGATACTTTACTGCTTCAATGGCTATTCCTTATGGTGGTGGCAAACTCGACGGATGTGACTTGGTCCGGGGCTAGCTCAGGCGTGGTTGCAAAGTCCTTTACAAGCAGCTGTAGTTCCGAGCAGGGGGGTGCCACTCCGCTGCCACGAACATTATCTGTGACGTCAGATGGAGTGAACTTGCAGTAACGACACAAAGCGCCACAAGATGGCGCGGCAATCGCCGCCTGAGATTATATATATATCTCGCCTGAGAGTGCCGGCGAAATATTTTATTTTCCGAGATTCTGAAGGGGGTTGCTTCAACTGAGAGTCCATTCAATAGGTCGTAGACTTTATGATACATCTTCTTGGTTGTTGTGCTGAACCGGAGGTTCAGAAGGCAAGAGATCTGAGAGCTGTAGAACACGTGGAACGCAGTGCACGTGGGTCGCAGAGCACGTGGGTCGCAGAGCGCAGGAGAAAGGTGTTCACCGGTCGAAAGACGAGGTGAGACTGTGTAGATTTTCCACCACATTCTTGCTCTTCCTTTGATGTCTCCATTGGTTGACTTTAACCTCACAATTCTGCCCTCATTGGCTAGAGAGATACTAGGGTGTAGATGCCAGCAGTCACACTGGTCAGCTAGGATTAGATGCTTATTCGTGGCGTGTGGCAACTTTTATGAAGCCCCTTTAAATTAAGTTGGTTTTAACGTCACCTTGGTGAATGAATAACTAGGTACATTATTCGAAGTACTGCAAAAATTATTGCTTGTATTTCTGCCTTTTTTTTTGCTATGAACTGTTCCATAGTGTCCCCAAACTCAAAATACTAGACTCGCGCAGATTTGTCATCAAACTATTTATCAAATAATTTAGCAAGGAAGTTTTAAAAAACACTCTGAAGAAAAATGCGAATACAAAATATGTTGACGATCGTAGAATTAAGTATTTTTTGGTTAGAAATCATTTTTTAACAGTCTTTGCTCTAATTTTGTTTCCTGCACTACGGAAAATCTATTACTAAACCTGCGCTAAATATTTTTCTACCTGCACCTAAGTAACGGTATTTATGAGAAATATACCAAAATAAACAAATTATTTTTAATGCTGTTTTTTGCTGTATATTAAAAAATATAATTATAAAACAATATTGTCTTTCAAATCGTCAATACTTTTAATCTTAAAAACATTTGTATTTAATTCTTCTATTTGATAGTCATAAAATTTAAATTTATCAAAAAATACCAGTCGAACTCAAGGTTTGAACTGGCATTAATTGATTCTGAATATAATAAAGACGTATGTTTGAAATTAAATGTAGTTGGAATTCCAAATGCAAATTTAGAAACGAATTGATATAAACTATAAACACCGGATTTATGCACGTTATATAGATTTTAACTCTTTATAATGTTAAACAAATTGGACTGTATTCCTTATCAGAGACTTATACTTTTTGCTATACCTCTCTGTTATCAAATTAATTTACTCCAAGTATAGAAAAATATTGAAATTTGCATATGTACATTAAATCCCGACTACGTGGGGTATATCTACTAATATCTGTAAAATTGAAAGTACTCGTATGTTTGTTTATTGATGTGTTTGTATGTTTGTATATTTGCTTGCCATTCGTTTGTGCCGTTAACAAATCCACAGATTTTGAAGAATTTTTCCCGTTCAAATTTGATTAGGCTATTCTCTACGACACTGCAGATAACTTTTCGTCCATGTGGGTATATCAGTAAAAACGCTTCCATTAAAATAACATTGTGCAAGTGATTTTCTTTTCCCGAATATTTATTTGAAGAAAATTATTTCAGTGTTGTTTATTATTGGAATTAAATCAAATGCGTATATAAGCAGACGATTTTCTATCAATTTATCTAATTTCAATAATAAAGAAATTGATATCAGAATAAATTTATTAAATAAACTGTTATATTTTTGATTTGTTAAATCGGTTACGGCCATACGAATAAGGTAATATTTTGGAGATTTTTTTTTCTAAATTCATATATTTTCAAATCTGTTTAAGGAATTGTTTCAACAGAGTTAAAATGGTATATAAGTAACTGTTGCTACCATTTCAGTTTATTTGTTTTGGAATATGTTTACAAAACTTCACATTTTTGTACATTAGTTTACGAACCAAACTAGGATGATTTCATTCTTCAAATATGCATGCGCACATAATTTTGTATAGCGAAGACATATTTCCTTTTAATTTTATTTTTTTGATAATTCATTAATGTGAAGACTATTTAAGATACATAAGTAGTATTAATGCGTTTTGAATTCGCATATTTTAAATCACGAATAATCTATTAAAAATTATAAAACTTAAATTGAATTATAAATGCCATCAGTATAATTTCTGAAATATACTG